>JAQZBX010001715.1:0-42241 GCA_029593785.1 Cabassous unicinctus | reverse complement strand
TCACTTTGCAGGCTAAGAGCACAGCAACTCACTTGAGGCATTATAAAGTTTCGCTTGCCTCAAAAATGGTGAAACTCCTTGATTGGCCTGGGTAATTGTAGAATATTACAACACCCTCTTTGGACAATGACTTTATTTTTTTACTGATGTTTCCTTAACCAATATTACTATTTGTTGCATTGCAGAGGAAGATTAATAATATGTCTGCAGAATATTTTAGTTAAATACAGCAGTATCCAAAATGGGTTTTTGTGTGTATTTCCTTTCTCACATTAATTTGCAAGCTTTCTTCCCTGCCATTACACCAAGATTGGTATATCTGTGCATGTAATATATGATGACCATATGACATTCATATGTGCTTATTTTATTCACTGACTTCTACTATAAGACATGTCTAAAACAGCATAAGAAGAGTGGAAACTCTGCTTTGATGGTGTACAGAAAGAAATTTATTTTTATTATAAGGGAACAGAACAAACTTTGCTTTTGGACCATCTAAAATCTATGCAATTATGGATGTCGGAGTCCTTATTGGACCCCAGAAAATTATGTTCTTAAATTGGTCCATTCCTGTGGGTGTGAGCCTATTGTGAACCTTTGATTAGATTAGATTCAGTTAAGAGCCATTTTATTAGATTACTCCAGTAATGCATAGCCCAGGGTAGGTCATAATCCTCTTACTGAAATCCCTTATAAACTAGAGAGGGGAGGGAGGCTGAAGACACAGAGAAAAACTCCTAGAAGCTGAAAGATAGTGCCACAGATGGAGTAGCCAGAAGCTGAATGCAATAGAGCCTGGAAGAAAAGGCAGAGACCAGCAGATGCCACCATTGTGCCCTGCCATATGCCTGATTGCCCACAGCTGCAGCTCAGGGAGAAAGCATCTCCTGATGATGCCTTGATTTGGATACATTCTCAGCCTCAGAGCTCTAAGCTTATAAATTAATAACTCCTATTGTAAAGGCCAAACCATTTCTGATATATTGCCAAGGCAGCCTTTGGCAAACTAAGACAGAAATTAAGAGTAACTTTGTACTTTATTAGAATAATGATAATATGCTGAGACACTTCCAGAATGGAAAGAGGGAGATTGTCTTGCTAAAAGTTTCTCTTTGGTAAAAACCTAAACATAGGCTCACTATACAATCCAATAATCAGACCCCTAGATGTTTAAACAGTTGAGTGAAAAACTTATGTCCACCCAAATCTTGCACAGGAATATTTATAGCAGCTTTATTCATAATTGCCCCAAATTGTAAAGAACCAAAATATCTTTCAATAAGTGAATGGATGAAAAGACTGTGGTGCATCCATACAATGAAATATTATTCAGTGATGAAAAGAAATGAGCTATCAAGCAAAATAAAGACATGGAAGAATCTTAAGTGCATATTGCTAAATAAAAGAAAGCTGGTTTGGGAAGGATACAAGCTGTATGATTTCAACTATATGACATTCACAAAAAGGCAAAACTATAGAGAAAGTAAAAAGATCACTGTTTGCCAGGAGTTCTGGGGATAGGCGGGAGGCATGCATAGGTGGAGCACAGGAAAATTTTAGGGAGGTAAAATTATTCTGAATGATACTGCTCAAGGCATAATGCATTGGTCAAAACTCAAAGAATTATACAAGACAAAGAGTGAACCCTAATGTAAACTATAGATTTTAGTTAATAATAATGTACCAATATTGGTTCATCAATTGTAGCAAGAATGTAAGATGTTAATAGTAGGGCAAAGTGTGGGGTGGGAAGAAGGGGTACATGGAAACTCCGTATTTTTTGTGCAGTTTCTGTGCAGTTTATTTCTCTAAAAAATAAAGTCTATTTTAAAGTCTATTCCAAAAAGTGTCTCTTTGGTTAAATGTAATGATATAATCAAAGAGAATTATTTTCTCTTGCTTTCACATCCAATGCATTTTGAAAAGTTTTCAGAGACTTTTTTTACTTGTCAGGCTGATGGTTTCCTAAAGGCAGAACTTTCTCTTTAAGGAGGAGACTAACAAAGGTCCAGGAGTTTGCTGTCCTGGTATGTGTACTCATTTCCTAAAATAGCCAATGTATATTCGCAAATAAGGGAAAATCTTTGATGGTATAAAGCAGAGGGTGATAGTTTGAAGTAATGAAATCAATATAGAAAAAAATCTAGAACCACTTCCTAAAATCTAGGAAATCATAATTCAATAACAAATAATTATATGTATTTTTCTGAGAAAGCATTATTTGTTAAAACTAGTTTCATCTTAAAATTAAAATATAATAATTTACTATGTGACTCATGTCCTATGCAATAATGAAAGTAATTTCTTGAAAAACAAATCCTCCCTTTAATGACACTTTGTTTTCAGTTACTTCTTGACATTTTCTATTTTATGTTATTGCTAATAAGGTGAGAATTTTATTATATTAATTATATTTTCTGCTGGAACCATTTCAGATAACAGTTCAGAAAACCACATTCTAGGCTTCAGTTTATTTTGTGGTGAACAGCCTTGAAAAATAATTTTCTGAAACATCTACTGTTATCTATACGCATTTTAGCACACTGGCAGTTAAAGTATTGGCAACCCAATGAAATACAATATTAGACAGGAAATGCTAATAAATTTTCTAGTTGTAGCTGGAAATAGTTGACTTTAAATTGTACTACATGGAACTTCAAATTTGGGTGATGGAAGACTAAACTTCTAGGGTACACTTTTTAAGGTAGACACGGCCGTTATCAAAGACCTATTTAGAGATACGGGGGTACCATATAATCTCACCCATTATCAAATATCAAGGGCACTGAATGATCACTCAGCCTGGGCAATGACCTTGTTGAAGTAGTTAATTTGGATTTTAAATCTGGGCCTGGGTGGAGGTCAGGTGCCACAAAATGGGAAACTGAGTCCATTATAATGAGAAGAAATAGTTTGTTAGTCACAGGTCCCAGGAGAGAGGAATGCGATGAGGTGTCCACAGAAAGCATGGTCTGCTCCAATGGCTCAACCAGTAGGTGGGGAGCACACAAGCAAAGCAAGAGGGACCACTGGGCTTATATCTTTATAGTGGTCAAGGGGTGGTGATTAGTAGATTTCCCATAGGAGTCAAGGACTGCTAATTTAAAGAAACACTTGTAAAAAATGTGAAGAGACTGGGGGTTTAAAGGCAGTGGGGATGATTAGATTATTACTTAGGACCAGTTGCAGGTATAGGTGAGGTGTGTGGGAGGTGTAGGTGGTGGCCACAGATGTGGGTTTGAGCTTGGAGGGCCAGAGATAGAAAGCTGCTTATAAGTAGGCCAAAGGTTAGAGTTGAGGCAAGCATCATGGCCAAAGTAAGATGGATGCAGAGGCACCACACAAAAAATTCTGATAGTTATGATGGACCTGCTGTCCAGACTGAAATAAATTTCTAAGTCTCTGTCTTTGTCTATTTGTATTTAATTTCCATAATGACATTAAATTAATTAGTTATTATCTTCAGTTACATTGAGTGAATTATATAATTTTATAGATGTATTGTTTAGTGTTATGAAAAATTACATAAAGGCAAACATTATTTTCTTTATTATATCAGTATGCTTTTGATCAAAATCTGTGTGGTCTATAGAACTTTTTGCAATAATGGAAATGTTCTATATCTGTGCTCTCCCACACAGTAGACACTGGGCACATATGGCTAGGGTGTTAGCAGAACTGCACTTTTTAATTTTACTTAAATTTAACTTTAAATAGCCAAATATAGATAATGGGTACAGGGCTAGGCAGCAGAGCTCTGGATTATTATTTGTGTCATTATTCTTATGCCTATGGTTTTACAGTATTCTAGAGTTTCTTTGTTTTTTGTTTTCTTAGGAGGTACCAGGGATTGAACCCAGGACCTCGTAATGGAAAGCAGGTGCTCAACCACTTGGGCTACATCCGCTCCCCAGTATTCTAAAGTTTTATAGTTCATGCTTGAGGATTCAATTTGGCAAAATGCCTATTTTTTTCTTAATAGCTTCCCATTGGATGGTTTAATCCTTTATCATCTATATATCTTGAACTAATTTAGTATTTATGCTCTAATTATTGGTTTATTATAGCTTAGCATAATTATCTATAATGAGTCTGAAAAAATGTCTCATGTTGGTCCTACCAGTAAAATAGGGTAGAAACATGTAAAATTAAAGAGCAAATGAATGCGAATATAGCACGTTGCTATATGGTGCATCATGGGAACAAAGGCTCAGGCACAACAGATACTTTCAGCAAATGGCTGCTTTATTACCTACATAGCCCAAAGTTTCCAAAAGAACAGGGAAAGAGATCCCAATAATGGCCAGTCTCCCAGGGAGGCCAACTGCTCGAGGTCACGGTTTGTGGGTGGCAGCTCCACATGCCTCACTTCACAAGAGGAGGGACAAATCTGCATTGCTCACAGGTGGGAGTTTTTAAAGGATCAGGGGGAGGGGACCCTGTCGCCGACAGTTCCTGACCTGATAAGCAGCTGCCGCTATTTGTTCCCAGTGTCCAGGTTTAAGGTAAAGTCAGGCATTTTCTTTAGACCTAACATTCCCCCCCCACCTCGCCCCCATCTCAGGCTGCAGAATGGAAACATACTGAAACATAGACACACACTAGAAAAGGAGGGGGTTGGATAGGCAAGGCTGGAAGATGGCTGCTGAGTGTGTCTGTGAATTCCCGGGCAATAAGCAACATTCAATTTAGGTGGCTACAAATTTTTCACTCACATTACAAAACTCACTTATATTTTTATTTCTAATTTTTCTTTAAGATGATATAAAGAAAATTATTTGTAAATGCAATTTACACTTATCACCTGATCAACAACAGGTAACAGCCAAACTCTTAATGAGGGATATTTAGATTTTTATCAATAGGTATATAGATTGGTGAATATTTGGCAAAGCATAGGAATCTAAAATTTAGAACTTTAGCATTGCCAGATAAGTGGAATAGGTATGGGGAAACCAAAAACATTAAAAAGCCATGTCCCATATTGCAAGCTAGGCACTCTTAAGGAATCTATTAAAGAAGTGGCACTATTGGCTTCAATAAAAAAGAGACCTAGTATTCATACAGTCAATATGATATTGGGTCTTTCATCAAGGTAATTTCATAATTGTTCGTTTCCATTTAAAGTCTCTTGGAGACTTTGAATTTTAGGACTAAGGTGAAGAATACTGATCGGCTATTTGTAAAATTCTCCTCAGTTTGGATTTCTCTGATGTTTTCTCATGAATAGACTTAGATTATGGATTTAGGGGAAGAATAAGACAGAGGTGATTCTCTCACCTTGTTGCATCTTGTTAAGGACATATAAGCTCAGCATGACTTATTCCTGGTTACATTTACTTGACCATTTGATAAAGGTAATGTATTAAGGGTTTCTTCACTCTAAAATAACTCTTTTCCTTTTCCATGTTCTATTCTTTACAAATGATTTTAACTGATTTTAACATTTATCAGTAGATCATGCCTGAAGCAATTGTTATGGTGGTTTTCAAATGGCTTTCAATCTCCCTCACCACTTCTGTGTGTATTAATTGTAATTATTCTGAAAGATAGAATTGTCAATTCCCCTCCATTTATTTATTCAATCACGTGTTTTATCAGTATGGACTGATGGATAGTTATTTTATGCTTTGGGTTATAATCCAGTGTTATAGTAGTATTTTCTTGCACAAGTTGTTTTCTTCTTTGTTCATTGCAAGCTCTTTCAGTTTGGTTTTCTGTCTCCTTTTGATATGTCTCACCCTATGTGTCTTGCTTTTTGTTTTTTTGTTTTTTTTCTTTCCCAAGCACCTCTTTACTTTTCTGGTACTATAAGAAGCTTCAGGCTGGGGAGCAGATGTAGCTCAAGTAGTTGAGCACCTGCTTCCCATGTACGAGGTCCCAGGTTTGTTCCCCATTGCCTCCTAAAACCAACCAAACAAACAAAATAAAACAACTCTCATTGGGGAGCGGATGTAGCTCAGTGGTTGAGCGCCTGCTTCTCATGTTTTAAGTGCTGGGTTCAATCCCCGGTGCCTCATTAAAAAGAAAAAAAACTTCAGGCCCTTCTTCATTTATCCTGCTCCTAAAATCAGCCATTTACCTTAGGTTAGCCATTTCCTCAAAGAGCACTCATTCCTTCTAGTTTTGAATGGTATTTACGAACCAAGATCTGTGTTCTAGGTGAGCTCACTGCTATTGGAGTGTCACTGCTTTTAGGTCCTATCAAGAAACAGTATCAGGATTTCTATATATAAACTAGGCCAGATATAAACACATATCTATATTATTTCTGTTGTACCTATATACATATTAATAAATTTTAAAAACACCAGAGTTCATAATATCTCCAACTCTAATCAACACTGCAGGTTTCATTCTAGGCTTCCTCCTGCCCACTGGCTCTTTTTAGTTAACTTCTCTGACAGTGAGAAACCCTATTGAGTAAAGTTATGTCATATATTTGTAATACAGTTAGATTCACTTGTTACAATCTCCATTCAATCCTGATAAGGATTTTTAATCAATAAAGGTTTGCGATGATTACAGCTCACAATTGAATTTTGGAAATTAGGACAGACATTTTAATGCTGAGGTATCATATTAGAAACAACTATGTCATGGGATGGAATCGTTTCTAATATATAGTTGCATTGGACAACAGGGGATAATGCCCTTATAATCTCTGAATCTTGGAAACACCATGTTATACTACTATCTCAATATAGCCACTATACAGAGCTGCATTTCAATTGTTTCATGGCTTGTGGGCGGGGGAAGTAAAGCCTGCAAGTGAGACCTAGGGTTCCAAGGTTTCTCATTTGTTAAAGGAGACTTTAACATTCATATTAACACTAAATATATTTTGGATTTGAAATAATAAATTATACAGTTATTTACATATTTTAGTGTAAGAACATTTTCATGTGAGATATAAACCTAAGCAGAAAACATGTAGTATGCACCAAATATCCTTGTGCATATCTCCATTTTCTGTTCTTCATTGCAATTATGTTGGACCATGTAACTAGATCTCACCAACAGACTATGAAAGTGAATTTTATCACTTCTGGGCTGAAGTAATTAAAGGCCCATCTCTAACTTTCCCTGCTAAAGGCCATTTGTTCCCGATGGAATATCTATAAGACAAAGAAGGGGTCCCTGAACTGCTTCAGATTTGGTATTAGCAAGAAATAAATCTTTATTAGTACAGTCTGGACACTAGCATTAATTACCCAACTACAAAAGGTGATGATGTTTGTTTCCTTCTAGAACTATCCAAATAATTACTTCAAATATTCTGCATGATTTGCATATTTGGACACATCTCAAGTATTATCCCAGCCCTTCATGTTGTCTAAACAGATCCCAACTTAGATACTGTGCGATGAAGACATTCTTAAATGCCTTCTGCCAACAGCCACTTTATGTTATAAATACACTTTATTATTCTCTTTTGAATTAAGACACTGTGTCTCCAGAACCAGAGAGGCAATTGGGTGGCAGAAAGCCTTAGAGAGGGTCATTGGAGAATGACAAATCTGACCTTATTATCTGCTCTAGAAATAAATTTGTCCTTTGCCAAAAATATAACACTTAACTGACAGAGTGGTTTTGAGGATTAGAGAGAAATATATAAAGTTCATGGCACAAGATAGCACTCGGACCTAGTCTTTGTTTTGTTTTAAAAGTCTTATTTATTATAATTCTATTTTTATTCTTTATTTCCTCAGAATAAAACAGGAGGGCAGTACTAATACTGACTCATTTAAATATTTGATAAGCTAGTGGTTTACCTAGCAGAATAAAAACTGAAGTATGCATTTCTTCCATGGTCGACACATCCATGTAAAATTCTCAGTACAGGGCAACAGTCAACTAGAATTCAGCCTGAGCATTCTAGGAGTATTGGGTAGCTGAGGGGTTAGGGTGCTATGAAAAAGCTACGGTCTCAGATGTTGAGGTATCAGCTAATAATAATAATGATCACCTCTATTATTATTTAGAGTTTTATGGAAGCATTTATTTGTATATTCTCATTTGATTCTTACAGTGCTATAAAACATATTAATGTCATTCTCTATTACAGGTAAGACAATCCAAGGTCCACATTAAGTGAAAATGGAGCCAGACCTTCTGACTACAGAACGAGTGCCCTCATTAGACCTTACTGTGTCAGTGAAAAGAAAGAAATATGTCTGGCCATATACATCTTTAAAATATTTGCTGAGGTCCAGCCATACCTGCATATCCACACACATATGGGACATCTCAGCATTATTTAAGAAAAATAAATTCTAACAATTTACTTTCTTCTGCTGCTTCTTTGCCAGCCCCAGATTTTTATCTAGATAATAAAATCAACATGCACATGTGTGTGAGAAGTAGCTGCCTAAAGGGATTGCCGCTCTACATGAGGGGAGAGAGGGTGTAAGGAAAAAATGCCAACTTCTTACACAGAAGGTCTAGTCTGTATGGTTCAAATTTCCAATATCTCCATTTTTGTCTGGAAATGTTGTTTTTTTCTTCTATGAGCCTGAGAGGGTGGATTTTAAGGTCTGCAGTGCAGGAAGAATTCTGGCTTTGAGGTAATAAAGGAAGAAAGTGTTGCTCTGTGTATGGTTTGCAGCATGCCATGTGAGTCAGTTGCTATTCTACCAGACATGAAGTGTATAGGTACAATGATACAGTGGGGACTGAAGAGGCATGGGTTTTCATTTGTGAGTCCAATTAACACAATGGGTTTTCTTCTAGCCTATTGTGTTGATAAGTTAGTTAATACCTCCTCTGTCACAGACAAATCATATTGGTTGGTGTGATATGTTTAATGCTGGAGCCAGTCTACTCAGTTAGATACCACTTTTCCATTCCTGCCTTTTAATATCCTCATTACCAGTGAAACCATGTCTTCATGTTGAGATTCCTTGCTGATGAAAACACAGGATATCTATTAACTAAAGCAAAAGAAATGCAAATAACCTGTTATGACAATACTCTGCATTCTACCAATTCCTACCTAATAGAAATTGTCAGTGGTATGAACAATGAGAAAAGAGGAGCAAATAGTTCAGCTGTAATACCTGGAAAAGTATGACAACTATCACTGGTGCACACTTTATCTTCTGAAGCAGTATGTAGGCTTCAGTGAAATTGTCTTTTATAGACATGGGACAATAGTGGCAGAGGGAGCACAGAAAGTAATTCTATAATGAGAATACCACCCACACTGAGCCAGGTGAGTGAACTGAGGGTGGAGTTGAGCCTCACATAGTAATGAGGATATAGTTAGTTACTATCCTCAAATACTGACAGTAACAGGCAGATCCCTTAAATGACTGACCTAGATCAGATACAACAATTTCAGATGGGGACAATGGATGATGGGAAAATGCATGCCATTCTGAAGGTGAAAAGTTTATTGATCCCCAACTATGCAGAAACATACCCATATTGCCAGATCTCTAATTTTTCAAAAGGAACCAGAAATATATATTTTTATTCAAATCCCCAAATTTACACACTTTATTATAGAATCTAAAGAAAACATGCCTGTGAACTAGTTTTGGACCAAGGCTGCAAGTTTGCTAAGTTTGCCACTTATGGGTGAGACTTTTGTTTCTAAATACTCACAATTCATGGTTTCACCATTGTGTCTCCCAAAGTTCATGAAATAAGTAATTTGATGCATAAATTTTGCTGAAAGTTTGTTATGAGGGAATAAGATTTTCATGCGCTCCTTAAACTCAGCTTAAATGGCCCTTTAACTAACTGCATATACACTGTAATAAAACCTTCTTGATTAGTGGTGTGGCAGGCATAACACATTCATTTAAAATTTGTTTCTCTGTCAAAATGACTTAAAAATAAAGTTAAGTAACAATAGTGATGATGACAGTGAAGAGAAGATGAGGACTAAGGAGCTTTTAGCCAGTGTGATGGCTAATTTTATGGGTCAACTTGGCTAAGTTATAGTGTTCAGCTGTTTGATCAAATAATGGTAATTGTTTATATGGAGCTATTTTGTAGATGTGATTAACATCGGTTAGAAATGTGCTGACTTGCCACAATCATTGGGGTTCTTTGGCTTGCATCTCTGCCTCATGCCACATGGTGATGTCCCCTCCTTTTTAGCTTATATCACTTCTGGGTTTGCTTTATAGGCCTCTAATAATCCAGATTAAGACACATCATTATTCAATTGGGCCATATCTTAACTAAAAATAATATCTTTAAGAGGTCTTATTAACAACAGGTTCACAACCACAGGGATGTGGATTAAGATTAAGGACATGTGTTTTTCAGGGTGTATAGTTCAACCTACCACAGAATATGAAGTTGGATCAGGCTGAATTTGTTTATATGGACCCACTAATTAGAGATTCTGGATTCAATATTGTTGCTTGAATGGTTAGAAAAGGCTCTAACAATTTGGTTGGTTGGCTGAAACATGGACCAAAAGGAGGTCCATACTAAATGAAGTTGAAATGCCAGAACTGCCTGATATTATCTAGGAAAAGGTATCCAAAGTATTAGAGACTTTGGAATGTTAGAGTGGATTTACATCGTAAGACAAGCTCCTGTAGTGTCCAGTGGATACACTTTTCACAATGTCTATGAGAAATAAATTTTTGAGGGGAAACCCTTTAGGGTTCTGTGATTGTTATTCCCTATAGGTCAGGTATCATCATGGGAAATACTCCCACTGAATGAGGATCCTAAATTGCAATGGAGATAATTAGATCCTGGGGTTGCAGGGGCCAAGTGGTGGTGCTTAATCACCAAAGACAAGGTGGTAGTGGTTACCATACTGGACAACAGAGTCAAGCAGTAATCAGAATAGTCAGACTCACAGAGACCTATGGCATTGGCTAATTGATCATGGGGTACCTAGAAGTGCAGTAGATGAGCAATCTATATTCTTACTTGATCTGGGTAAGTGGAAGAGTTCTAGGTCAAGTGAAAAAAAAGTCTAACTTGAATCACAAAGACAAGTAGTCATGCCCCTCAGTCAAGTACCAGACTTGAGACAGTTTACAAATCCAGAAATTCTTGAATGAATGGAAGGCCAGAACCCCTTGAGGAAGGAACCTGGTACACTGTCAAAACTTTATATTCATAATCTTTATCCCAGCCATCCCCAAAGGGACTTATGGTCTTTTACCAAGTGGCTGTATATTGGAAAAAAAGAAAATAATTGGACTTTTGGGGGATTACTGGACACTCTCTCTGAATTGATTCTAATTTCAAGAGACCCAAAACATCTTTGTAGTCCACCAATTAGAGTAGAGGCTCATAGAAATCACATGATCAATGGAGTTTTAACTCACATCTATCTCACAGTGGATTCAGCGAGTCTCTGAACCCATCCTGTGGTCATTTTCATAGTTTGGAACTGCATACCTGGAATAGACATACTCAAAAACTGGAAGAATCCTCACATTGGTTTCCTGATTTGCAGAGTGAGGGATATCATATTAGCAAAGACCAAGTGTAAGCCATTAGAACTTCTTTCACCTACCAAAATAGTAAAGCAAAAGCAATATTAGATTCCTGGAGGAATCGCAGAGATCAGAGCACCATCAAGGACTTGAAGGATGTAGGGGTGGTGATTCACACCACAACCCCATTCAACCTACCTATTTGGCCTGCAGAAAATATATGGATCTTAGAGGGTGACAATGGATTTTTGTAAACGTAACCAGATGGTGATGGCAATTGCAGCTGCTGTTCCAGATGTGGTATCATTGTTTGAGCAAATCAACACAAACCCTGGTACCTGGTATTCATCTGGCAAGTGTTTTTTCCTCAATTGCTCTTAGTAAAGACCACCCAAAACAGTTTGCTTTCAGTTGGAAAGGCCATCAATATGCCTGCACTGTCCTACTTCAGGGGCATATCAACGCTCCAGTCCTGTGTCATTTTCTAATATGCAGGGACCTTGATTGCCTTTCCCTTCCACAAGACATCACACCGGTCCATTAGACTGATGACATTATGCTGACTGGATGTAAAGATCAAGAAGTAGCAACCACTCTAGACTTATTTGTAAGACATTTATGTGTCAGAAGGTACAGCATAAATCCAATGACTATTCAAGGCCTTCCATCTCATTGATAGTTCATTCCATGTGGGGCTTGTCAAAACATCCATTCTAAGGTGAAGGATAAACTGTTCCATGTGGACCTTCCTACTGCTAAAACAACAGGCATAATGCCTACTGGGACTCTTTAGATTTTGGAGGCAATCTATTTCTCATTTGGGTGTATTACTCTGCCCCATTTTCCACGTGACCCAAAAACCAGCTGGCTTTAAGTGGGGACCAGCACAAGAGAAGTCTCTAGAACAACATGAGGCTCCCTTTCAAGCCACTCTGCAGCTTCGGCTATATGATTCAATAATATTTGAAGTTCCAATGGCAAACAGAGATGCCATGTGAAGACTCTGGCAAGCTCCTATAGGTGAATCACAAGGCTGACCCTTAGGATATTGTAGCAATGCCTTGCCATCCTCTGTAGATTAGTTTCTTTTTGAGAAATTGCTTTGGCTTGCTACTAGGCCTTAGTAGAGATTGAATGCTTAACCATGTGCCACAAAGTTGCCATAGGACCTGAGCTTCCCATCATGAAAGGGGTATTGTCTGACCACTGTGGAAGTTTGAGATTATTTTATGAATCCCAAAAAGAGAAAGATTATGTTTGTAAACTAATCTATTCCTCTGGGTGTGATACCCTTTGGCTACATTAAATTCACCTGGCAGGCCTTCAGTTAGGTTACCTAATAAGATTGCTATAGGGCTTTTTATTGGACTAAGTTAGTGAGGCTGGACTCAGGTTAAGTCCCCACCACCTAGCTGGGTCTAATATGAAGAGACACTCGCTCAGACAGACACAGGGAAAGAGAGCTCTGTCATTTTTTATTCTTCCATTAGACAGAAAGAAGAAGCCTCAAACAGCTGAAGCCCCAGGTATAGATGAGCCATTTGCCTGATAGCTTACAGCTGATCTTGAGAAGAGCGTGAGACAACTGAAACTGATATAGAAGGCCCGGAAAGAGACATGCCCTATACCAGCTGGCAGCTGAAATCAGGAAGAAAGCAGAGCAGCTGAGCCTGAGGGAGAAAACCTGGTGGGGAAGGAGAAACCTGTGCGGAGATCAGCAGCCATCTTATTTCATCACATGGCAACATGCCAGGATCAACAGTAGCTGACTTTTGTGAGAAGGCATCTCTGATGTTGCCTCAGTTTGGACTTTTCATGGCCTTGGCACTGTAAGCTTTTGCCCCAAATAAATCCCCTTTATGAAAGCCAAGAGATTTCTGGTACTTTGCATCAGCACCCCTTTGGCAGACTAAAACACCCACCAAACCACAAAGTTGGGCAGGTGCAGCTGTACTCTATCAATAAATGAAGGTAGGTTATACAAGATTGGGCTCGATCAGGCCCCAAAAAGCAAGTAAGTTACATGAGCAGCTCAACTGCACATGGTCCCCACTTTTGCTATGTTACCTTCTCTTTCTCAGTCCACACCTATGTTCTCTTGGGAAGTTCACTATGATCAGTTCACTAAGTTAGAGAAACCCATATCTAATCTACAGAGGATTTGAACTATGTGCAGACACAATCCAGGTGTGTACAGGTACAACACTACACCCCCTTCTGGATCATCCCTGAAAAACATGGTAAAGGGAAATCCTCCCCGTGGGCAGATTTTTGAAATGGCAAGAAGTAAATTGTATACCATTTTCTGGACTATGGCCCATTGTTTGGGTGGATGGTCAGGGACTTGGAAGCAATATGACTAGAAAATTGGTGACAAGGAGGTCTGGGGAGAGGTATGTGGATAGACCTTTCTGAATGGGCAAAAGTGTGAAGATGTTTATGTGCCATGTGACTGCTTACTCAAAGATGACTCATTTCACACACATGGGTGGGCCTGCTCTTTTGGCCCAAGAAGATGTCTTCATCCCAGAACTCAGCTTCCATGGTTCTTCCTCTGAAGGGATTTTTCCTCATTCTGTCCCTTTTCTATCCCTTGGAGTCCAGGCTGGCAGTGGTTCTGTTCATACAGATCTCACAAAAAAACTTGTCAGTTTTGCACATTGTACACAGCAGGCCAAACCATCAGAGAATAGGACTTTCCACAGATTCTTTCTGGATAACTGTATTTCCAATCATGACTTGCACTGAAATGGCCAGCGGGATCCACGTTCAGTTAAACTCTCACTTGGAGCACTATGCTCTGGGGACTCGCTTTCTGGAAACTCAGAATTTTCTAAACCATCACTTTCTGGTTTCTTTGTACCCAGGAGTTCAGTTCTCAGCTTATCCCTCTCCTCTTTCATTTTGTTATAAGCTTCAAGGAGAAACAATGCTGCACTTTCCATAATTAGCTTGGAAATCTCCTCAGCTAAATTTCCAAGGTCATAGCTTTCAAATTCTGCCTTCTATCTGACATCCGAACTCAATTTTTCTAAATTCTTTGCCACTTTAAAATAAGGATTGCCTTTCTTCCGGTTTCCAATAACATATTCATCATTTTCTTCTAAGGCCTCATCAGAAATACACTTAGCATCCATGTTTCTATAAACAGTCTCCCCAAAGCCATCTAGGCCTTTTCTATCAAGCACCTCACAATTCTTCTAGCCTCTACACATTACCCAATTCCAAAGCCATTTCCACAGTTTTGGTATTTGCAATAGCAACATCCCATTCTCCCAGTACCAAAATCTGATTTAGTTTCCTAGGCTGCTTAAAGGAAAATACCATGAAATGGTTCAGCATAAACAATGAGAATTTATTCACTTAGAGTCCGAAAAAATGTCCACACCAAGGCTTCATCAAGGAAATGCTTTCTTCCTGAAGACCAGCTGCTGGTGATACTTTGCTCCTTTGTCATATGGCAAGGCGCATGGTGGTGTCCGCTTGTCTCTCCTTTTTCCGATTTCATTAATTTCAGCTTCTTGCTTCCGTGGCATTTTTCTCTCTTTGAATTTCATTCTCTTATAAAGGAATCTAGTAAGAGGAAAAAGACCCATTCAGATTGAGGTGGGGCACACCTTAAGTGAAGTAGCCTTATCAAAAGGTCCTACTTACAATAGATCCATACCCACAGGAAAGGATTAAATTTAATAACATGTTTTTGTGGGGTACCTACAGCTTTAAATCACCACATAAGGGTATTGGGAACTACTGACACAGAAAGGTAGTCTTAAATAATCTTAAGAAAAATATTAAGATTATCAGAATACTATAAAAATTGAAAAGTAACATCACATCATACAAATCATGTTTGAAGCACTCATAAAACTGATGGTCTTAATAGATGTTTAAGACTGTCTTATGTTACTATATTTGTCTGCCCTCAGAACATCTCTATTGCCCATTCATCCTTTGTTCTGACCTCTGTAAGGACAGGTCTGTGAATCCTTCCCCCTGCCCCACCCCCTCTTTTCTCTTTAAAGCATTTATAAAACATGAAAATTAGGACTAATAAATTTAAGGGGGGATTTTGAAGGGTAGGGGGAATTATATAGCCTGGAGCATTAAACAACACAGTAAGCTTTGGAGTCAAATTTACTGGAACTTAACCTGTATTCCACTGTTTGTCAGCATATAAATTTAGACAACTCAAAGCTTTCTGCCTCTCAATTACTTCTCAGAAGTTCAGATAGTATTAGTAATGCCTATATCAGAGGTTGCTTTGAAGAATTATGGATATGTATATCCTGTGACTTACACATAGAAAGATCTTATATATTATGTTTATTATGAGCATGCTCATCATATTGTTTAAGGATGTATTTGATTTGCTAGGTTATCTTTTATACCTACTAACACTTTTGGTTGTAATCAAAGCAGTATGGTAAAAATAGCTACTTAAATAGAGATATAAGTATTTTTTCTTGCCATATAGCCCTCCCTAATTGGTAAGAAATCTTTGCATTTACACCAAAGAGCCTTTGGGTGTAACCATGATTTATGTCTACAATGGAACAGTAACCAAATATCTGAAAACATCTGAACATCTGCACTTGAGCCATCTATTAATGCCTAAATACCAGATGTTATATATTTTCAAAGTTTATATTTACTGAAATTGCCTTAATACTTATACTAAGCCTGTTTACCACTCTTCAATTAATAAAAAAAAACAAACGAAAAAAAACACAGTCTATAAGTATTCCTATGTCAGGGGCAGATGAAATGTATTTCATCATATCTCTCAGAATAGTGAACATAATACCCTGGCAGGTAATAACAGAAGAAAGGAAATGTAATGGAATTTTATCTAAGCACTTAAAGGTTTGTGGCAGGTAAAAATAATTGAGTCCTGTGATTAGGTAAATTTTTTCCTTGACAGAGAATAGCATGGAAGATATTTTGCATTACCAATGACCAAAAAACTTGTAAGATCCTGATAAACAATTTCAAAATGGTGCTAGGCATAAAAGGATAGGCATGGAAAGGGTGCTGTATTAAACTTCAATGAATTAGAAATTGAAAATGTCATGAGGATCCTATATGAAAGAAAAAGAACTATTTAAAATCCCTCAACTTTCCCAATAATATATTTGAGTGCATACTTCACCTCTTTCCAATATCCTGAACAACAATCATAAGCCTTTGATTTCTAAGGTGTTTATCTTAAGGTATCTATAGCCTACAGTTTAAATTTTAAATAAGACCTTTTGAAAATCTGAAAAGCTTCCATCTGGACAATGAAACAGGAAGTAGGAAAAGTAGGAAATATGGAAAAGAATCACACTGGAAAATGACTTCTGGGTCAGCATTATATACCAAGAAGATATCAATACTCTCCACGTATAAAAATTTGATTTTGAAAGTTTCCCAGGAGAACTAGCTGTCAAGTTATATTATCCCATGAATCTGTCACTGCTACTTGAAATTAGAGATTCATTTCTTTGAATCACAGAGCTAGCCCCAATTAATCTATAAATCCCCTAGAAAGGAACTGGCTAACAAGTATTTACATTTTAGCATGTGTCTTTTAAAGACTGACATCCTTAATAATATAAGAGAGCAAGGCTATATTCAGGGTGATATATGAAAAAAACAAACATTATTTTGGACACAGGTGGAGTTCATTTGTTCCAAATTCACCTCCTTCATTTTAAATAGATATGAAGTTAATCTGTTAATCTGTATTACCTGAAATATAATTTAACCTTTCCAAGTTTCTAATACATTAGCCTCCAAATGGCCCAACCAGGTGGCTGAACAACATACTTCTTTCACTTGATTTATTGTGTGTGTGTGCACAAATGTGCAATATCAGGAGCATTGCACACCAAAGGTTTTCTTAATACTCCTAATACAAAGATTTTGATTAAATAGAATAAAGAAGTGAAACAAAATACTCTGAAGAAAATAAGATATATGCCATTTTAAAATAGCAATTAAAGAAACAAACTTGC
The DNA here is from genome assembly GCA_029593785.1 of Cabassous unicinctus. NCBI lineage: Eukaryota > Metazoa > Chordata > Mammalia > Cingulata > Chlamyphoridae > Cabassous > Cabassous unicinctus. The sequence goes on along the minus strand of JAQZBX010001715.1, from coordinate 24,825 downwards.
AAATCATTTTATTTCAAGCTATATGGCCTAAAAATAAAGGGGTATAATATATGAACCTACTAACTTTTATATACTGAGGACAATGTTCAGAAAAAGCAGGGAAACCACTACTCTAATGCATTTTCCTCAACCATGCCACAATTCTTTGAGAACCTATCTCTTCCCAAGACATTTCTCTTCCAGCTGGATAGAGAACCAGGAAAATAGCAAATAACCAGGAAAGTAATTTTTTAGGAGTTCTTCGGTTGTGTGTTTGAGAAGGGAAAAGTTCAAATATTTGACTTTCGTATTTCCAGGAAAGGAATGTTTTCCTAGTTGAGATATTTACAAAGAAAATGATACAATATAATTTTAAATTGTTACTATTTATTTTTCAATGTGTTAAAATACACACAACTGTGAACATAGATGTACATTCTACTTTATATAGCTGTTTCTTTTAGGAAAATCAAAATTCTAAACATCTGCATTTCTTGATAGTATCACAGTGAATTTCTTTACAATCATTTTCAAGCAAAATGGAACTCTTGGCAATAAGTGCTTTAGCTGTTTGTACTGTCAAGCTGACGGCAGCTGAACTTAACACACCATTTGTTTTCAGAATGATGTCTTCCTTGTGACAAACTTGGTCAAAACATGCTTTCCTGTTGTATAATGTGTTTCTGTTTCTACAAGATTTACATTAATATGGTTGCTTTGAATATTTCAAGTGTCAGATTTTAGATGTTTGTAAATTGACTAAAAATCAAAACTTTTCATCATGTAGAGTAGAATACAAAGGATATAAAAACCTGATTTTAAATTTATCTATTTTAAAATCAAATACATGACACTGAATTTTATATATCAAAGCAGCACATCACCAAGATAGTTCAAGGAAAATGACAGTGACAGAATGAGTGGAGTTTTACAATATCATGGAAAGTAGGGAAGCATTAAACAACAGCTCTGGAGTCAAATTTACAGCATAACATATATGACTATTACTAACACAGCACAAAGGATCCAAAAGAGCAGGGGAAGATATCCCAGCATGGTCCCAGCATGGTCAGTCACCTGGGGAGGCCAAGTCCTCAGTCAGCATTGATGGATGGCTGTTTCACAATACTCTGCTTGCATCAAAAAAAAAGGGACAAACCAGTGCTGACTAGGATGCCTAGGGCTGGGTATCCCAGGGAGATGGGGCTCTGCCACTGGGCAAAAAGCATGCAACAAGCAACCTTTGTGCAGAGCCCTTGCCTTGATAAGCAGCTGGGGTTGCTTGTTCCTGGTTTCAGGTTTAAGATTCAATTAGAATTTCCATTAGATTTAACATCTCCCCCTAGGCTGCAGAATGGAAACATATTGAAATATCTGCATACAATAGAAAAGCTGGTGGAGATGAGGGTTGGGAGACATCCTCCAGAAGTGTCCCTCGATTCCTCAGCATTAAGTTCAAGTTTCTAGACTCTAACATACAAACTGAGAGTCATTTTCAAAGCACTTGACACTTGATTCCTCAGTTTTCTTATGAAAAAAAAAATGGGCCTAATGGTAACTCTAGCTAATAATTTAAGGAAATTAAAAAATAAAACAAATATTAAAATGCTATGTATATTATATACTCAGAATTCAATCAGTATAACTAATCATGATAAAAGCAAATATTTAGTGTTTACTAAATGTCAGTTGCTATTCCCAGTGCTTTAATTATATTAATTTATTATATTCTAACTATAACTTTATGAGGCATATGTTATTATTATTTCCTATTAATAGCAAAGAAAACTGAAATACAGATTAATTAGGTTAATACTCAAGGTCACACTGCTAAAGTGCATTAGAACCAGGATTTTAACTCAAGCTTCAGCTCTATGCTTCAACCACGATATCTTATCCTCTGCACTCTTCTGCCTGCTCCTGGACTACACTTTCCTTACCTCCATCATTACTTAGAAGTAACAAACCATGAAAGAACTGGTACTTCTCATTAATAGTAAGATATAATCCCTGTCTACAAAACCTTAAAATCTAGTGTGGAAGACAGATATAAAAAGAAAACACCATGTGAAGTAAATCAGACATTAAATTGGATTTGACTAGAAATACACCCAAAAACAAAATAATTTGTTAATATTTATTAATATTACAAGAAACTCGTGGATTCTTCCCAAGAACTCATTCATGGGAAAGAAGATTCTATAGAGGAATTTCAAAGTGCAGTAATGTGATAGAATGAAGTTGCTTCTGCTGCTTCTCTACCAAATTAAATCATCAAGTAAACTGCTTTCAAATGCACTATATATTTTCTCTTGACAAATACTCTGATGAGAAGACTGAGATGAAAGCAATTAAGTAACATGGCTGTTATCATATACGTTTTAAGTTATTAAGCCAGAAGTTGAGTTCAAAGCCCAAGTTCACCAAGACTACACTATACTAAATGAAGGGAAAAGATATTCCATAAGCAAGTAGGAAATGAATTACAACTGCATGGCTATAACCATGCTATAGAAATGTTGCCCTGAACCAACATGTAGAATTAGTTGAGGTGAGAAGCTCCTGGGACTAAGGAGGGCTTTTGAGCTAGCGAGCTACTTCAATAGGCTAAGCGAGAAAAATCAAAACCTTACATTTTTTTAAGGGGGACAAAAGGAAAGAAAGCTCACAAAAAAATTTTAACTATTCTGAGTCCTTTAATTCTTATAAGAATTTTAGGATCAGCTTGTCAATTTCTGCAAAAAAAAGAAAAAGCCAATTAGGATTTTGGTAAGGATTGTATTTGATTTTATAAATAAATATGGGGAATATAGGTTTCATAACATTGTCTTCCAAACCATGACTAGTTACTGATGAACAATCAGCTGTTAATTTTATTGAGGATCCATTGTATGCCTCTCTCTTGCTGCTTTCAAGATTCTCTCTTTGTCTTTTTCTTTTGGCAGTCTGATTATGATGTTTCTAGGTGTGCATCACTTTGAGTTTATCCTACTTGAAGTTTGTTGAGCTTTTTGGGTGTATAGATTAGTCTTTTTCATCCATGTTGGAAAATTTTAAGCACTATGTTTTCAAATGTTCTTTCTACCCCTTCATCTTTCTCCCCAACTCTGGGATTCCTATTATTCATATACCTGTGTCTTAATGGTGTCTCACAGGCCTCTCAAATTTTATGTTCATTTTTCTTCATTCTTTTTTCTTTCTTTGTCTCATACAGAATAATATCAATTGGCCTATCTTTATGTTTGCTTATTCTTTTTTTGGCAGCCCAGATTTGCTGTTCAGTCCCTCTAGTGAAATAATAATTTCAGTTATTGCACTTATTAACTCCAAATTTTCTATTTGGGTCTGCTTCATAAATGGCTACCTCTTTGTTGCTATTCAGTATTTATTATGACACTTTTCATACTTTCCTTTGTTTTTTTAGACACGATTTCTTTCAGTTCCTTGAAAGTATTTAAAATATTTTTGAAAAATAAACATATTTAAATGTCTTTGCTTGTAAGTCCAGCAACTGGGGTTCCTAAGGGACAGTCTCAATTGATTGATATTTTGCATTTCTTATAGTTTTTGTTTGAAAATGAATGCTTCAAATAGTATAATATAAAATAAGGAATAAAAAAATAACCCTTGACATCAGATTCCCACTTCCCCAGGGATTCTTGTTGTAGTTTGCTCTTATTGCTTTAATATTTCAGTTTGTTTTGTTAGTGAATTTCCAGAAATAATTCTATATTCCCTAATTTTTGTTATGTGTGGCCACTGAAGTCTCAGTTTTTGGTCACCTAATGGATAGAGATTTCCTTAAATGCCTGGGACCAGTATGTCCACCAAACTTTACTGAAGGGATCAGGGTACATTTTGGGGCAGTATTTCAACATTCAGCCAGGCATCTAACAATTCTGCCTTAGACTCACTTCTTGTATGTGCAGAGTCTCATACCAAGCAAGAAGGAGATATCAGTGCCTGTTGAGGTTTTTCTTGGGCATATGCACAACCCTGCACATGCACATATTCTGCTGGATTCCATGAAACATGTCAGAGCTTTTCAAAGCTCTCAAAGAACCTCTGATTACATATCTTTACCTTTTAAGGTATTTAGTCAGCTTTGTTTATCCCAACTGTTGTCACTGCCTCAGGCAGCTAAAATGTTAAAAAACAAATTGCCCCTGATTCTTTTTAACAAATATCTTAGGGAATAAGTTAGCTTTAATGACTGAGCTCTGAATCAGGTTAGTGAGTGGGCATTTCCATAATACTGCTAGTCATAAGAAATCATGAAAACTCTATGCTGAGTCCCAAACATGTTCTGACCCATTATTCACTATTAAGCTGCTGGTTTGCACATCTAGTTTGACTGCAAGCCTTTTAGATCTCAGTACTACCCCAGAGGGGTGGAGAGGCGAATTGGAAAAGGGCAAGTTAATATGTAACAGAGATAGCTGCTCTTACCCCATGTCTTAATTTCCCAGCTGCTAAAAGAAATACTGCCTTTACAATGATAACATTGACTGTTAATAGATTGAACACCCCAATCAAAAGACAAAGATTGGCAGAATAGGTTAAATATCATGATTCAACTATATGTTGTTTACAAAAGATCGACCTTAGACCCAAAGAAACAAATGGGGTAAAAGTAAAAGGAAGGAAAGATATAATCCATGCAAATTTTAAACAAAGAAGACCTGGATTGGCTATACTAATATTGGAAAAATATATTTTAAGTCAAAAGCTGTTACAAAATACAAAGAAGGACACTAGATATGATTAAAAGGGTCAATCCACCAAGAAGAAATAACAGTCATAAATATTTATGCACCTAACCATTGTGTACCAAAATATATGGGGCAAACACTGGCAAAGCTGAAGGAGAAATAGATACATGTACAAAAATAGTTGGAGACTTCAATACATCATTCTCATCAAGACGTTGAACATTGATAGAGAAGATCAATAAGGTAACAGAGAACTTAAATAATATGATAAATGATTTCAATCTAACAGATATATACAGAACATTGCAGCCCAGAACAGCAGGATATATATTCTTCTCAATTGCACACATTTAATTCTCTAGGATAGAACTATGTTGGGTTACAAAACATGTCTCAATAAACTTAAAAAGAATGAAATTATACAACACATCTTCTCTGGCCACATGGAATTAAGCTGGAAATCAATAACAGGCAGAAATCTGGAAAAATCAACAAATATATGGAAGTAAATAACACACTCAAACAATTTAACAAAGAAATTGAAAGGGCGATCAGTAAATATTTTGAGATGAGTGAAAATGAAAACATAACATATCAAAACTTTATGACATGCAGCAAAGGCAGTGCTTAAAAGAAAAATTATAGGCCTAAATGCTTACATTTAAAACAAGAAAGATCTAAAACCAAAGACCTAACTGCATACCCGGAGGAACTAGAAAAAGAAGAGCAAATTAAAACAAAATCAAGCAGAAGGAAAGAAATAAAGATTAGAACAGAAATAAATGAAATAGGAATAAAAAATAGCATTAACAAAACCAAAGTTTGTTCTTTGAAATTTGATAAACAAATTTGACAAAAACTTAGATAGACTGACAAAAAAAGAGAGAAGATCAAGTAAATAAAGTCAGAATGAGAAAGGAGACATTACTACTAACAATACAAGTATAAAAAGGATCATAAGATGATAGTATGAGCACTTATATGCCAACAAATTAAACAATCTAGATAAAACGGAAAATTTCCAGAAACAGCTGAACAAATTACACTGACTCTAGAAGAAATAAAAGATCTCAACAGTCCAATTAAAAGTAAGGAGACTGACTCAGTCTCATAAGCCTCCTAACAAAGAAATGCCCACAGGTGAATTCTACTGAACATTCAAAAAAGAATTAATACCAAACTCTTCCAAAGTTTTAAAGAGGAGGGAAAACTCCTTAACTAATTCTATGAGGCCAACATCACCCTTATACCAAAGCCAGATAAAGACACTAAAAGAAAAGTATATTACACTCCAATTTCTCTTATGAATATACACACAAAAATCCTCAACAAAATACTAGCAAATCAAATCCAACAGTACATTAAAAAAATTATGCATCATGATCAATTGGGTTTTATTCCAGGTATGCAAGGATGATTCCACATAAGAAAATCAATTAATGAAATACACCACATTAACAAAACGAAGGGTAAAAACCACATTATTATCTCTTTTGATTCAGAAAAGGCATTTGACATAAATCCAATAGTCTCCTTGATTAAAACACATAGAAAACTAAGAGTAGAAGAAAACTTCCTCAACATTAAAAAAAGCATATATTAAAAACCCACAGCTAACATCATAGTCAATGGTGAAAGACTAAATGCTTTTCCTCTAAGATCTGGAAAAGACAATGGTGCCCACTGTCACCATTGTTATTTAATATTTTACTGGAAGTTCTAGACAGAGCAATTAGGCAATAAAAATAAATAAAATGCATCCAAATTGGAAAGGAAGAAGTAAAACTTTCACTATTTGCAGGTGACATGATCCCATATATAGGAAAGCCCCCAAAACCTACAATAAATCTACTAAAACTAATAAATGAATTCAGCAAAGTGGCAGGGTACAAGATCAACAAGCAAAAATCAGTAATGTTTCTGATGAGCAATCTGAGGAGGAAATAAAGGGGAAAATTCCATTTGCATAGCAACTAAATGAATCAAATATAAGGAATAAATTTAACCAAAGATGTAAAAGACTTATACATGGAAAACAAGAAAACTTTGCTAAAAGAAATCAAAGATGATCTAAATAAATGGAAAGACATCCTATGGTCATGGATTGGAAGACTAAATATTGTAAAGTTGTTGATTTTACCCAGAATGATTTATAGATTCAACACAATCCCAATCAAAATTCTAACAGCTTACTTTGCAGAAATGGAAAAGCCAATCAAATGTGTGTGGAAGGCAAGGGACCCTGGATAGCCAAAACCATCTTGAAAAAGAAGAACAAAGCTGGAGAACTCACACTTCCTGAGTTTAAAACTTTTTACAAAGCTACAGTGGTCAAAACATCATGGTACTGGCTCAAGGATAGATAAATTGACCAGTGGAATTGAACTGAGAGGATAGATATAGACTCTCACATCTATTGCCAATTGATTTTTTAAAAGGCTACCAAGTCTACTGAATTGGGAAAGAAGAGTCTCTTAAACAAATGGTGCTGGGAAAACTGGATATCCATATGCAAAAGAATGAAAGAGGACCCCTATCTTAAGCCATATACAAAAATTAACTCAAATGGATGAAAGACAAATATAAGAACTAGGACTATAAAACACCCAGAAGAAAATGTAGGCAAGAATCTTCAGAATCTTGTGTTAAGCAATGGTTTCTTTATACCAAAGCACTAGCAACAACAACAAAAAAATAGATAAATGGGACCTCATCAAAATTAAAAGCTTTGAAGTATCAAAGAACTTTATAACAAAAGTGAAAAAGACAACCTACTCAATGGGAGAAATATTTGGATAGCACATATCCAATAAGGTTTTAATATCCATAATATATAAAGAAATTCTACAACTCAACAATAAAAAAACAAACAAATTAAAAAATGGGCAAATGATTGAATACGCATTTTCCAAAGAGGATATACAAATGGCTAAAAAGCACATGAAAAGATGCTCAATACCATTAGCCATTAGGGAAATGCAAATAAAAACCACAATGAGATACCATTTCACACTCACTAGAATAGATACTATTAATAAAACAGAATATTACAAGTGTTGGAGAAATAGGAATGCTCATTCATTTCTAGTTCAGCCACAGTGGAAGACAGTTTGGCAGTTCCTCAGAAAGTTAAGTTTATAATTACAATATGTCCCAGCAATCCCACTACTAAGTATATATCCAAAAGAACTGAAAGTAGGGACTTGGACAGATAATTGTGTACCAATGTTTACAGCAGAACAATTGTCAAAAGATGGAAGCAACCTCAGGGTCCATCAACTGATGAATAGAAAAACAAAATATGTTATATATGTACAATGGAATATTATTCAGCATTAAAAAAAAATTAAGTCCTGATTCGTTCAACAACATGGATGAACCTTAAAGCCATCATGTTAAGTGAAATAAGCCATACATAAAAGGACAAATATTGTATGATCTCACTGATATGAAATAATTAGAAAAAGCAAACTTAAAGAATCAGAACCTAAAATACATGTTATCAGAGGTTGGGTTGGGGGTAGGGAATGGGGAGATAATACTTAAGTTGTACAGAATTTCAGCTGGGGCTGATTATAAAATTTTGGTAATGGATGGCAGCAATTGTAGCACAACATTGTAAATATAATTAATAGCACTGAATTATAATATGTCAGTGTGGTTCAAGGTGAAATTTTAGTTCATATATGTGTCACTAGGATAAAAAATAAATGAAAAAACATAGGACTGTACAACACAATGTATCCTATTGTAAATGACAGAGTATAGTTAATATATTAATTACTCCATATGTTCTTTCATGAATTATAACAAATGTACCTCACTTATGCAAGGTATTAATAATAGGGTGATCTATAGAAACTCTGTATTGTATATATCTTATGCATGATATTTCTGTAAACCTACACCTTCTCTAACAAAAATTTATTAATAAAAATGTAAAACAAAAATAAAACCAAAAATGAAAAAACAAAAGGAAAATATAGAATTTAATTATACAATAAAATAAATACACACTGAATAGGTATGATCCTAACGTAGAGATGATCAAGGATAGGATCAGTTAACTTGGGGACAGAACAAGAGAATTCAGATAATATGAACAACAGAGAGAAGTAAACTAAAAAATGAACAGTCTCAGGGTCCTTTGGAACTAAAACAAAAGAAAAATTCTTCAAAATTCCATGAGGTGAGTGTAATATTGGGGGTGAAAAATGTTTGAAGAAATAATGGCTAAAAACATCCCAAATTTGGATAAATTTATAAACATACTGTTTTAGTTTCCTAGGCTGCTTAAAGTAGATACCACAAAATGGGTTGGCTTATACAATGGGAATTTATTAGCTTACAGTTAGAAATAGAGAAAATGTCCAAATCAAGACATCATCAGGATGATGCTTTCTTTCCAAAGACCAGCTGTTGGGGAGTCTTGGTTCTCTGTCACATAGCAAAGCACATGGCAGTATCTGCTGGTCTCTCTCTTCGCTTCCAAGTTTTGTTGATTTCAGCTTCTTGCTTTTGTGGTTTTCTTTCTTTTTGAATTTCATTCCCTTATTAAGGACTCCAGTAAAAGGATCAACACCCATCCTGGGACATGCCTTAACTGAAGTAATGACATCAAAATATCCTACTCACAATGGGTCCAGACCCACAGGCATGGGTTCAATTTAAGAACATATTTTTGGGGGTACATAAAGCTTCAAACCACCACATCTGACCTACCAGTTAATTCCAAATTTCTGTTGCGGTGGAGGAAGATGTTGGTATGATCATGGTTCCAGTGGTGAGACTGCATGGGAATTCCAGTCATGTAACAGCTCATTTTATCTCTCAGAGTTCCTCTCCAATTCCTGGTTGTGTCAATAATATACTGCATGGTAGTTAGTAGTTCAGTCACCTTTCAGCATGGACAGAACTTAAGTTTTATAAATATCTCCATCACTGATCACAATGAAACACAATACTATTTTGTGATATAGGAAATAATATGAGCACATATAAAGCATGAATCTTATGCTTTATGAATCTTATGCTGTAATCCTTATATAAGCATTGCATTAATAACAGGCTTTTAGATAACAAATGTGCCTATTGAGAAGCAATAGGTAAACTCTTGGGTACACTTGATTCCCAAAGACTGGCTGCCAGTGATCCTTGGCTCCTCTGTCACATGAGAAGGTGCATTGCAGTGTTTGCTGGTCTCTCCCTTCTATTCCAGGCTTCCTTGATTTCAGCTTCTTTCATCCATGGCTTTCACTCTTTCTCTCTGTATCCTTTCCATTTACAAATCACTCCTGTGATAGGATTAAATTCCATCCTGAATGAGGTGAGTCACATATTAACTGAAGTAGCCTTTTCAAAAGATCCTACTTGCAATTGGTATATACCCAAAGGAATGGATTAGATTTAAAAACATGTTTTTTCTGGGGTACATACAGCTTCAAATCACCACATATAGAGATTCAAGGTATTCAGCAGCCTGTGGAAAAATAGCATTATCTAAAATTCTATAACCATTAGAGTCTTAGAGGAAGAGGAGAAAGATAGTGGGTAGTGGAGGTGAAAGAGACATTGAAGAAATTATGGCTGAAAATTTCCCAAATTTGGTGAAAGGCACAAACCTACAGATAAAGGAGACTGGGCAAACCACAAAGAAGATAAACTTAAAGAAATGCATGCCAAAATACATGATTATAGAGCTTTTGAAAACTAAAGGCAAAGGAAAAAGTTTAAAGGCAGCCCAAGATAAATAATGCATTACCTATAGGGGAATACCATTTGGAATGACAGAAGATTTCTCATCTGAAAACATGGGGGTCAGAAGGAAGTGGTACAATATTTTAAGTATTGAAAAAAGAAGTCAACAGCAAGTTTTATATCCAATGAAACTACCTTTCAGGAATGACAGATAAATACATTCTCAGATGAAGGTAAAGTCAAAGAATTTGTCACTAGCAGATATAAAGTTAATGATTGGCTTAAAAAGGTTTCTAAATTAAAAGGAAAAGATACAAAAAAGGAAACTAGGAGTATCAAAAAGGAATGAATAACAATGGAAAGAGGGAAAATGTTTGTACATTTAATAGACTTCCCCTTCTTCATGAGTTTTATAAATCATATTTGATGATTGAAACAAAAATTATAACAATACTTGATTCTCAAGACAATGCCATTAAAAATTTGGGAAGGTAAAGGGACTAATATAGAAAAGAAATTTCCACCTCAATCAAAGAGGTAAAATATGGATATCTGTAGAATGTTATACATAATAAAATTATCTTATAATACCCAGAGTAAAAACTATAAAAATTAAACAGAGATGTACATTTTTAAAAAGCCTAAAAAATCAAAATAGAATTCAAAACACATAAAGTAAACTGAAGGAAGTTAGGAAAATAGAAACAGGAATGAACAAGAGGAAACAATAAGAAACATATAATAAAATGTCAGACTTAAGCTCTACCACATCAACAATTATCTTAAAGGTATAAGGAACAAATACACCAATCAAAATACAGAGATTGGCAAAGTAGATTAAAAAACATGACCAACTACATATTGTTTAATGAGATCCTCATTAAATTCAAAGACATAGTTGATTGAAAGAGAAAGGGTGGGAAAAATAGACACCTTTCAAAAGAAACCGCCAAAGAGCAGAGGTAGCTATACTAATATCAGATAAAATAAACATGAAGTAAAAACTATTACAAGGGCAAAGGAGGTGACTATATACTGCTAAAAGGGTCAATTCAATAAAAAAAATTAACAATTATAAATGTATATGTAATGACAGGTCCCTACAATATATGAAGCAAATTTTGACAGATTTGAAGGGAGAAATAGTTCTACATGAATCTTAGGAGACTTCAATACACTATTTTCAATAATGTATAGAACATCAAGAAAGAAGATCAGTAAGTAAATAGGAGACTTGAACGATACTATAAATCAAATAGACATAACAGGTTATGTGTATGTGTGTGTGTGTGTGTGTGTACACTTCACCCAACAACAGCAGAATATACATTCTTCTCTGGGGCACATGGGTCATTTTCCAGGACAGATCACATGATGTTAGGTCACAAAACAAGTCTCAATAAATACAAAAATATTGATATCATACAATGTATCTTCCTTGACAGCAATGGAATGCAGCTAGAAATCAATAGCAGAGGGAGAACTGGAAAATTCACAAATAGTTGGAAATTAAACAACACACGCTTAAGCAGTCAGTGGGTTAAAAGAAAACCACAATGGAAATTAGGAAATATTGTGAGGCAAGTAAAAATGAAAGCACGAGATATGGGATGCAGCAAAGGCACTGTTGAAAGGGAAATTTATAGCTCTAAATGCTTACATTAAAAAAGACAAAAACTCTCAAATCAGAGACTTAACATCACACATGGAGAATCTAGAAAAAGAAGAGCAAATTAAACCCAAAACAAGCAGAAAGAAGGAAATAGCAAGGATTAGAGCACAGATAAATGAAATAGAGAAAGGAACAACAATAAGAGAATCAACGAAACTGAGAGTTGATTCTTTGAAAAGGTCAATAAATTTGACAAACCATTATATAGACTGACAAAGGAAAACAAAGAGAAAGGACACATCAGGAAAAATCAGAAATTAAAGAAGGGACATTACAACCAAACCTACAGAAAAAAAAAACAATTATAAGAGGACTCTATGAACAACTGTACCCCAACAAATTAGATAAGCTAGATGTAATGGGCAAATTCCTGGAAACACATAAGCTAACAACACTTACTTGAGAAGTAATAGAAGACCTCAAAAGACCAATAATAAATAAATAAATTGAATCAGTAATCTAAAAACACCAACAAAGAAACTCCAGAACCAAAGGGCTTCACTGTTGAATTTTACCAAACATTCCAAGAAGAATTATCACTAATCCTGCTCTAAAACTGCCAAAAACTTGATGAGGATGGAAAACTTCTAAAATCATTCTATAAAGCTAACATCACCCTAATATCTAAGCCAGATGCAGATACCACAAGAAAAGAAAATTACAGACCAATAGCCCTTATGAATACAGATGCAAAAATCCTCTGGAAAATACTAGCCAAATTAATCCAATAGCACATTAAAAGAACTACATACCATGATCAAGTGAATTTATCCCAGGTATCAAGGAGGTGGTTACGATTAAGAGAATTAATTATTGTAATATGCCACATTAATAGAACCGAGTACAAATATCCACATGATCATCTCAATTGATGCAGAAAAAGCATTTGACAAAATTGAGCTGCCCTTCTTGATTAAAGCACATAGAGAGCTAGGAATAAAAATAAACTTCCTCAACATGATAAAGGACACATATGAAAAATCCTTGACAAACATCATCCTTAGTGGTGAAAGACTGAAAGCAAGATGATTTTTCTGGGTTGCACACTTCTTCAAACCATTAGACAAGATGAATTTACAAAAATCAATTGCATTTATATACCCAAAATTAAAAACTGAAAATTGAATATGAAAAAATCAGAACCATATATAATACCATAAAAAATTAAATACACAGGTGTAAGCCTAAAACATATATGCAGATTTCGTATGTGGAAAACTACAAAACATTATGGAAGAATTCAATGAGGACTTAAATGAGTGAAAAGATATAACCTGTTCTTATATTGAGGACTCAATATTGTTAAGATGTCAGTTCTCCCCCTATAGGATCTATAAGTTCCATCCAATCCCAATTAAATATTTAGCAGATTTGAGAGTGAATTAGGCAAACTGTATCATAGTATTAATATAAATATATTTAATTTCATGGATTCTGTAAGGTCCCTGAAATGTATGTTCAGAACCAGTATCACAGATTTAAAAATAATAAAAATTAACATTTTGAAAGGACAAGTTTGAGATCATACAATTAAGATATTAATTTTTATATTATGCATTGTTTACAATGTATTCTAAGTAATGTAAAAACCTGAAGCTTATAATAATTGTAATTATGCTTTTAAAATTTGCCTGCTTAAACAGTCATTACAAAAGTTTCCCCCCAAAAATTCAAAAGACAGAAGAAACATGAATTGTGGTCACCTTCACATCACACTGTGTGCCTCTGGAAAGTCTGACATTTAAGATGCATTCTATAAATAAGTTATGTTATTACATTTTCATAAATAATGGATGACAATGGATTTGATTTCATGTTTAATTTCTATATATTTTATTGGCTGGCAATGATAATTTCTCTTGATAACATAAACATTCTAAAAGATCTGGAATTTCTAGTTTCCCCTTTATTAGATTGTGAGTCACGACTGAGACTAGTAAAACAGAAACATAGACCCATCTGAACAGAACATGAACATCTATCAGCCATATTTCATTCAAACATAGCCCTCGGACTACTCAGATGCTTGCATACCATTAATATTGTAACAAAGCTATTACTGAAAATCAACCAAATGCATTTTTTCTGTAAAATTTTAATAAAAGCAACTGCTCATCCCATAAAATTTATGCCAATTTTCCTTTGCAGAGAGTTTTAATGGATAATTTCCTAATTTCCTAACTGTTGCAAATGGAATTCTTTCAGAAATAGACCCACAAAATTATAGTCAACTGATTTTTTACGAAGAGGCAAAGGCAATGATATTATGCACTTGTCAAAACCCATAGAACTGAACAACAGAGAGTTAACCCTAAGGTAGGTAAACTACAGAATGTAGCTAATATATCAATATTGGTTTATCAGTTATAACCAATACAGCACACCAGTGCAAGATGTTAATAAAAGGGGAAAGGGAGGATGTGGTTGGTAAAGGGGATAAATGGAAACAATCTGTATTTTCTACTCAATTTTTCTATAAAATTAAAACTTCTTAAAAAAAAACACCCTGAAAACAAACAGCTTATGGATAACACATTAATATAACCCAGGTAGTTTTCACTGTCCTTTCACTTATCTCCTCTACCCACTCAGTTCTCAGATCAAAGGGCTTTGCCACAATTTCTAGTATGGAAGTGATGTTGATAAAATATGAAGTCCTCATGGTTTTAGCTATTCAGGAGGGAATATGAATTCTAATAGTATAGTTAACAGTCTCCATGGAGATAGGTAATGGGAATTGAAGGACTTGTCCCATTTATGAATTGGAATTTTAGAAAAATTAGTATATATGAAGTAACTGATTAATTGTGAACATTTATATAATATTCTATTTCTTATATGTGAATTTTCTCTTTCCTTTTATGTAATTTTTCTGAAAAAATTATGTTTTGTAATAGATGAAAATTACAGTTTTAAAATTCTGTAACTACTCTAATTATCTAAATTAGAAAAGATTGTATTTAACATTATGAAGTACTATATATAATTAATTAGCAGCTGATTTTTGACTCTACAATCAAGGTCTTTTTGAGTAAAAGAATTGGAAAGGGCTTAAAGGGATATAATTTAGAAAGATATTTCCAATTGACTTCATTTTTTAAACATTTTCTTGCCAAATAAGATAGATGTTTGTGTAGAATATATTCAGGATTCAGTGGTTTTCCCCTCCTGAAAGCACGGAATCTTGGTTTAAAGGCAGTAACTTGTCTTATAACAGGATGCCACAGTAACTAGAGATGGCCTAATAATGAATACTCTCATGTGGATATTTACATAGAGGTAATCAATTTCATGGGAACAGAAAATTTTGCATGCTGAATTTCAATTAAATGTAGGTGTGGCAGTTTGAGATTATTTATGAACCCCCAAAAAGAGAAGGATTATGTTTGTTCCTCTGGGTATGATACCCTTTGATTGTATTGAATTCAAAGGACTTAAGTTTACTTGATTAAATAATTTAGGGCTTTGATTTGACCATGTCAGTAAGGCATGACTTAGATTGAGTCACTGCCCCCTTGGTGGGCTGATGCAAATGGACACTCACTCAAGAAGACACACAGAAAGATACACCAGAGAAAGAAAGAGAGAACTTTGTCAGTTCTGATGCTAGAGCCCCAGGGAGAGATGAGCCATTCACCTGATACTTTACAGCTGAGCAGCTGAGCAAAGCCTGGAAAGAAATGAGCTACGCCAGACCGATACAGGAAGACCTGAGAGAGGAGCCCTATGCCAGCCTACAGCTGAGATGGGAAGAAGCTGGGCCCATGGAACCTTAAGAGGAAAAAGGCCCGAGAGAACAGGCAGAGATTACCCGCCATCTTGCTTGAACACATGGCAACAGACTTCGGTGAGAAAGCAACCTAGAATTGTACTCTTTAGGGGCCTTGTAATTGTAAGCTTCTACCCCAAATAAATACCCTTTATAAAAGCAAACATATTTCTGGTACTTTACATCAGCACCCCTTTGCTGAATAGTACAGTAGGAAATGGAACAAATAACTTTGTAGGTATAAAAGCAGAATTAAGAACACTTTTTTGTTGGGTAGTAACTTTCAAGCATTTCCTTTATATTACAGGGAGAAGTATTTTAAATGAAGTCAATATGGTTAATTGTCATCATAATGTCACTCAGGGCATGAGAGACATATATACAAATATACTATGAGAACTAATTATCACAGAACTTGGTCCTCCTTGGCATTGTTTCTTATGTTTATGTGTGTCACAATTTCCTTCATTGTGTTTTCAGGGCTCTGTTTTCTCACTCATCCACAGCCAAAAATTCCAACAGTAAATTAAAAATGTATTGTCTATAATTTACCAAAAAATTTCCTTTAAAAATGTTTGATACAATTTAGATGTAGCCTGCAAAAGAGAACCTAGGACCAACCACTTTTAAAATGGCCTTGCTAGTTTAAGCCCTCTCCTTTTAAACCTCTGCCTCAGTTCCTCTGTGATAATGTTTTGAATGAAAAATGAGTGGATGAATCACAAACCTCTAATTGTAGCTCTTATCATTTTTCTAATGTATGTCTTCAATTTCCAATTACACACTAGATATTTCAACTTAGGTAAACCATTAGAACATTGAATTGAATATTCCTGATAAAATGAGCCTCTACTGCAGTGAGATCTACAGATGCCCCATCCAGACCTTCTTTACTTGCTGTGCTGTGTTAATGAGTTATCTGCTAGGCTCACAGTTGTGTTCCCTTCTCCAGAGAACTGCTGTTGTGGAACAACTCTTCAGTGAAAATTATGCTCATGAGCCCTGAAAACCTACCCCCAATCAGGCCAAGGACAGCCTTTACCGGAGACCATGCCATTGTTACTACCCTTCACTATCCTGCTTCTCTTATTTCCTAACATGTTTTCTTGAAGATCACTGATTCTATAAATTACATGCCTATGAATTTCTGACTCAGGCTCTGCTTCTGGGATACCCAACTATGACATCTACCCTCTCATAGCCTCACATTCTCAGGATCACATAGGCTGAGAATTCAGAGAAATTTTAGATCCTCCTTTTTTTCTTTCACTTTACTTCAAATCAGTCATCAAATCCTGCCTCACCACTTAAAGTTATTGATTTCTTTCATTATTCATTTTCAGTAATCTAAGCAGTTTTCTTTGTTATCAATTATTGTTTATTTTTATAACCTCCTCAATAATATTGACCCTATCCACCATTCCTCTAATTCATTTTCACAGAGACATTAGGCTAATTTTATTTGTTGTTATTATACAAAAAAGGCCCTCAGTGGCTTTTTTTTTTCTTCAACAGAACATGGTTAAAATCCTCCATAACTTGGTCCCTCAACCTTTTGTCAAATTCCAGCTAACACTTACATAAAATGTTTTAACTATAAACCAAACAAGTTGGCTCACCTTCATATCCATCCATCACAATTCTAGCTCTGTAACACATTGCTCATGAGCTCTCCCTTATTATATGGATCAGAAGTAATTTCCTCCTATTTTGAATTCATATAACACTTTATAGAGCTCATGGGATATACTATGCTGTTATTCTACTTAAGTTTTTTTAAAGTTATTTATTTCCCTTAGTAGATGAAAGTACTTCATATCACTGATGGTTTGACTTTCATAATACCTAGCACAGGGCTGGTGTGAGAGTGCCAAAACACTTATCAGTCTGGTTCTGGTGTAACAGCACCAAAATACTTGCATTGGTTCCACTGGTGTTGAAAATTCATCTCTAGGTTAATGGACGACTTCTGGTTATAATCAAAATTTGTGGTATTAAAACATTAAATAAAGTAAGGGTCCTTTATTACATAAAGAATAATTAAATAGGATAAGAGCATCCAAATTACCTGGGCAAATTACTAAAAATACAGATGTGTGGGCATCATCTTCAGAAGTTTCAGCTCAGTCAATCTGTAATAACTACCAGGTAATTCCAAAGCACACCAAAGCCATAAGCCCCTGAAACAGAACCAAATGTCCAAGCAAAACTGAATAAGATCAGTCTAGAACCAGTGTTCAAAATTAGTTTTGATGCCAATTCCTTGTTATCTGAACCCTGATTTTAATTGTTGTTGATGTTCTTGTTGTTGCTTTCATTATATCTTACTGGAAACCCTTTCTGTAACCAAATGGCTTTATTTTTTCATTGCGGCTACTTTTTCTCAAACTCCCAAAGTGGACACTACAGAGTAACTACTGGGTAATGGGAAGTACAAAATCTTGGAACTTTACTTTGTATCGGCTCATATATATATATATATATACATCTATAACACTAGGAAATTACTAGCAGTTTTATGCAAGTCCCAATTTTTTGTGAAATAAATTAACAAAACTTCATGTAGAGTGTTTTAAAAATGGCATCGCTTCAATGATGTCAATGCTAAAAATAGATCTCAGCATCTCATAAAAAATTGGGTTCAACAATTCTATAAAAAATGAGGTTTAAAAAGCTAGAAGTTGAAGCATTAAAGTAACTAATTAGGCTCTCTATGCTACAGGCCTAGAGATTTTGAATTGATTCTCATTTGGTATAAATACTTTATTATCCAATGTTATATTGCTTTTAAGAAATACTTTATATTTTATTTTATGTTATGTTATGTCATATTATAGGACAATATTTCCCAAATAATTAAATTTACTAATATAATTGCATTTTACTTTATAGAAAACATGTCAAACCAAAAAGAAGAAAACACTTCTAAAAATAAAGCCTTTTATTTACCCCCAAGAATTTAAGAACATTTTCTTCTCTTCCTCCTCCTCATCTTCCATTTTCTCCTTCTCTTCTTTCTCTTTCTTCTACACAATCATCATATGTAACATTTACTGATGGATAAGACTTGGCAGATCTTAAGCTAAATGCACAATATTTTATATGTAATTTATCCTTGTATTTATCCTCACAGTTTATTTTCTGAGATAAGTATAAACTGTGAGGATAATTATAGACACCAATCATTGATTGATTTTTTGTATAAAAATACTGAGATTTGGAGCAAGAAAATTACCTCCTTTAATTCACAGTTATTTCTTAGAACAGCCAAGTTCTATCAGCCCCTAAAGTCCCAATTTTAATCCCTTGCAATATAATCTATATTTATTTATCCCTACTTATCTAAACATTTTTCCTCTTTCTAGGGTGTGACTCCTCCATCGTCTTTTATTGTCTGACTTATGAGGGCATTGTTATAAAATGTAGTTGCCAGAAATCTTTTCATTTGGTTGTGTAACATTAATTAGCAAAGCATTAAAAATGAAACTGTTACCTGAACTTACTTTTAAAAAATTATCTTAAACTGTTTACTAAACTTTTTAATTATCATTCTTAAAATACTATTCATTTATATCAAATGGAAAAAAATAGCTCATATGCAAATTATATACCAATTTTTTGTTGAGTCTCTTAATATTATGGTTTATTTCCTTTCCAATTCCCACAGTAACTTACATAGTCATGTTATATAAAAATTGAAAGAATTTCTAGTTTATTTTTATAATACTTAACATTCAATACTGTGAATAGCAAGAACTGTCATTTAATAATGTTAGCAATGTGTTTTGCTTTATAGTTTTCAAGTTCACTGAATAGTTATGTGCAAAATCACTCAAATTATGATCTTCATTTTGTATTCTTCCAAGAAAAATATTTACTCTAAGATTAGTTTATGCATTTATAAATAATCATTTTACATGCTATACCATATTAATTTTGCATTTTAAAAATTTAAACCAAACTTACTTTAATAAAACTCAGTCTTTGCATCATCTATGGAGCATCCTATGTCTCAGCACTTGTTTATCACTCAGATATCATCTCATTTCACTGCCTACTTGAATACTCCAGTCATCCTAGGGCATTCTTTTTAGCACCAAAGCCAAGCCCAAACTTGCCTGGAAGCAATTTTTCACTAGATGATCTATCTTCTATGGATGATCTTTACCCATATCTTCATAGTACTGGGATCATCTCATCATGAAGTAACAGCACAAATGTCAATTTCAAGAATGTGCTTTATTGACCATTTTATACTAAGGAGGCACCGCCACCATCTCAGTTATTCTTTACCTATTACCATTTTGTATTTTTATCACAGCACTTATTAGTATTTATATATTTATCTATGTTTTTGTGTGTTTGTCTTTTCTCTTTAGAAGGTAAGTTCAGTCTGCATTGTTTACTCCTGTATACCAAATGCCTAGAGGAGTTCTGGGCTAATAATAGCCACTTACTAATCATTATTGAATGAATAATTAACTGAATTTTATATTTTATGAAAAAGTACAAGGATCTTAAGAAATAGACCTCAATGCTTGATTAAAATAATATAATGCAGACTAAAATAAAATGAAAATGTTAATCACATGCAAATATAATGTCATGCTAAACTGAGCAAATACATCAGTGGCTGCAACCTGCAGGAGAGACAGACTCCATAGAATTCCAGGAAAGTCACTAAAGAAAAATAACAACAGAAGAAAAATAAAAATTAAAGGGGTAATCAGAATTCGAAGTTGCTGCACTATATTATGTAAAATATCCTTTTTTAAGAAAAAGATTTTAACACGTGCAAAGACACAGGAAAATGAGTTGAACACAGGAGAAAAAGTATGCAAGAGAAAATCGAAAAGTACTCAGTAGAAAAGTATTCAGTAGAAATTGTCTCAGAGAAAGGTCACAGATGTTGAATTTAGCAGACAAAGAAATCAAAGAATTAAAGTAAACCTTCCTTAAAGAATTAAAAAAAAAAATGTGAAGAAAATGACTTATCACATAGAGAATAATAATAAAAAGATTTAAATTATTAAAAAAGAGAAAACCTTACAGGAATTTTAGACTTGAAAATAAAATGACTATAACAAAACCAAACAAAATTCTAGAGGGGGAGCAGACTTGGTAGTAAATTTGAGTTGGCATAAAATAGACTTGGAAGTTTGAAGAAAGAGCAATAGAGATTATCCGATCTGTAAAAAGAAAACAAAGAATGAAGAAAAAGAATCAAAGCCATAGAGATAAGATACCATTAAGCTTATCAACATATATATATATACAAATATATATATAATGGAAGTTGAAGAAAAGGAGAGAGAGAAATGGGCAGAAAAACTCTTTGAAGAAATAGTGGATAAAAACTCCCCAAATTTGTTTAAAACAAAAGTATGCAAATCAAAGAAGCTCAACAAACCCCATGTAAGATAAGATCACAGCCATGTAATAGTCAAATTGTTGAAAGCAAAGATAAAGAGAAAATCTGAAAAGAAGCAAGAGAAAAATGACTGATCATGTATATGGGAACCTCAAGATTAGCAACTGACTTCTCAATAAACACAATGGAGGCCATAAAGCAGTGGTAATACATACATAGTCTAAGAGTCAAAAAACAACAACAACAACAACAAAAAACTGTGCTTCAAAAATGAAGGCAAACTGAGGGTATTTTTAGTTACACGAATGAACAATGACTGAGAGAAATCATTGCTAGTAGACCTACTTTACAAGGAAAACTAAAATAATTAAGTTAGTTGATAAATTTTTATAATTATACTATTAACCATAGTCCATGCTTTAATTTAGGGTTCATGTAAAAATGAACCACACAAATACAAGGTGTTAATAATAAGGTACTGTGATGGTTAGGCTCATGTCAACCTGCCTAGCCAACTTGGCCAGGTAATGGTGCCCGGCTGTTAGGTCAAGCAAGCACTGGCTTACTTATTACTCTGAGGACATTTTGTGTACTTAAATCATCAGTAAGTTGATTGCATGTATGGCTAATCTATCTACAATGAACTGAGATTGCCTTTAGCAATGAGGGACATATTATCCAATCAGTTGAAGGCTTTAAAAGAAGTGATGATTTCGGCAGTCAGAAGAGAGAATGTGCATCTCTACTTCAGCCAGCCAGCTTCTTCTAGAGAATTCATTGAAAACCTTCATTGGACTTCCCAGCTTACACCCTTCCCTATGGAATTTGTACTCATGCATCCCCATAGTCATGTGGGACAATTTTATAAAATCTCATAATATTAACAGAAATCTCTTGCAGGTTCTAGTTTCCTAGAGAACCCTAAATAATACAAGTGTTATATGGGAACCCTGTATTTTATGCAGGATTTTTCGTAAACCCACAAATTCTCTAGTAAAAAATAAGAAAGGATATATTTCAGCTTGAAAGAAAATGGCACCAGATGGTAAATGAAATCTACACGAAGGAATAAAGAGAACCAATAAAAGTAATCATGTAGTTTTTCTCATACCTGATTTGAAAGGCATTTGAATAAACTATAATAATTAATTAAGTCTGTATTTGGGCCTCATACCACTTAAAGTTTTAGCATATGTAACAATTATAGCACAAGCAGAGAGGAAAGAAGAGAGCCATGTTGGAGCAAGGTGTCTATAACTTATTAGAATTAAATTAATAATAATCTGAAGTAGAATATTTTAAATCAAGATGTATATTGCAATCTCCAAAGCAACCAATAAGAATATCCCTCATAAAATATAGTAAACAATAACAAAGCAATTAAAATGGTACAATAGAAAAGATATATTTAATTCAAAATAAGGCAGTAAAGGAGCATCAGAGAAAAAAATGTCATCAAGTATATAGAGGAAGAAAGAGAAACAACAGACATAAGTTCAATAAATCAATTATTATTTTTAATTTAAATGGATTAAAAATGATATTCAATATCAAAGACTTTAAGATTGATTAAAATATACAAGAATAAATAATATATTGTCTTTAGGTTTAAAGATGCAAATAATTTGAAATTAAAAGAATGGGCAAAAAACACTAACAATAAGAGAGTTGGAATGACTATATACAAATACTAGATTTTATAAAATCCCAGTTTAGAAAAAGAGAGACATTTGATAATGATAAAAACTTTAATTTCACCAGGAAAATATAACAATGATAAACTTATATGGACATAAAACAGAGCCAAAACTGATAGAATACATATATATAGGAAGCAAAAACTGACTGAATTGAGGGGTAAACAGACAATTCAAATATAATGACTGGTGAATCCAACAATTCACTCTCAATAATAGAAACTAGACAGAAAATCATAAAAGTTATAGAAAATTGAACACTATTTAAAAAAAAAAAACTTGACCTAATTTACAAGTATAAATCACTTTATACAAAAATTCTTCTAAAGTGCACATGAACATTTTCAAGGATAGACAAATGGTTAGTATCAACAAATTTAGCAGGATTGAAATCATACAAAGTATATTCTCTAACCGAATTACATTAGAATTCCAAAATAGAAGAAAAGTTTGGAAATCCAAAAATATTTGTATGTTAAACAGCAAAAATCTAAGTAACCCATCTGTTAAAGAAGAAATAATATGGAAATTTAGGAAATCTTTTGAACTGAATAAAAACAAAAGCACAATACATAAAAATTTATAAGATATTCTAATGCAGTGCTTAGAGGGAAATTTATTGTTGTAAACACCTATGTTTGAAAAAAAGAAAGAAAAATTTGTAATCAGTAACCTAACACTTGATTTGAGGAAACTATTGAAAGAAGTGCAAATTAAAAGTGAAGTAAGCAGAAGGAAAGATAAACAACTTTATGTCAACAAATTAGACAACTTAGATGAAAAGGAAAAAATCCTAGAAAGATACAAATTATCAAAAGTTAACCAAGGAAAAATAGTAGATATTAATAGACATATCACAAGGAAATTGAATTAGTAATTAAAAGTCTTATTTTTTAAAAATTTATTTTATTTATTTATCTCTCCCCACTCCCTCATTGTTTGCACTTGCTGTGTCTGTTTGTTGTCTTTGTTTCTTTAGGAGGCACTGGGAACCAAACCGGGGACCTCCTATGTGGGACGGAAGCACCTAATCACTTAAGCCACCTCCATTCCCTGCTTTGTTGTGTCTCTCATTATGTTTTTCCTTTTGTGTCTCTTGTTGCATCATCTTGTTGTGTCAGCTTGCTGCGCCTGCCTGTTGTGCCAGCTGGCTGTCTTCTTTAGGAGGCACCAGAAACTGAACCACAGACCTCCCATGTGGTAGGTGGGAGCCCAATCGCTTGAGCCACATCCACTTCCCTAAAAGTCTTCTGATAAAGAAAAGCCCAAGCCCCGATGACTTCAGGTGGTGAATTCTACCAATATTTAAAGAAGATATAAAACTGACCATTCACAAACTCCTCTGAAAATATAGCAGGAGAAATCACCCTCCAAATGATTCTAGGAGGCCAGTATTAGCCTGATACTAGGCTAACACTATCAAAGACATCACACAAAAAAGGTAAGCTGCAGAGCAATATACCTGAGGAAAATAATGACAAATTTCTCAAAATATTAGCGAACTGAATTCATAAACATATAAAAAGATTATATACCATTGTCAAGTATAATCTCTTTCAAAGTTAACTCAACTTCTGGAAATAAATTAATGTAACGTACCATATTATTCAAATAAAGGACATGATTATTTCAACAGATGTGGACAAATCACTTTACAAAATCCAAAACCTCTTCAAGATAAAAACTCTCAACTAACTAGAAATAAAAGAGAAATTCTTCAATCAGATAAAGGACATACATGAAAAGCCTAATGCTAACATCATAAATAATGGTGAAAGACTGAATACTCTTTCTAAGATATGAGGCAAAGATGTCTTCTCTTATCAGTTCTATTTTACATTGTGATGAAGGCTTTAATGAGTGCAATTAGGCAAGCAAAAATATATAAAATTCATACAGACTGGTAAAGAAGTAACACTGTCTTTATT
>JAQZBX010001714.1:0-79468 GCA_029593785.1 Cabassous unicinctus | reverse complement strand
CAGGAAAGAGTGCTGTATTTTGTCAAATGCTTTTTCTGCATCTATAGAGATGATCATGTGATTTTTTTCTTTCAATCTGTTTATGTGGTGTATTACATTGATTGATTTTCTTATATTGAACCATCCTTGCATACCCGGGATGAAACCCACTTGGTCATGGTGTATAATCCTTTTGATATGTTGTTGAATGCGATTAGCAGTATTTTTTTGAGGATTTTAGCATCTAGGTTCATTAGAGAAATTGGTCTGTAATTTTCCTTTCTTGTGGTATCTTTGTTTGGTTTTGGTATTAGGGTAATGTTAGCATCGTAGAATGAGTTAGGCAATATTCCTTCTACTTGTATTTTTTGGAAGAGCTTAAGCAGAATTGGTGTTAGCTCTTTCCGGAAAGTTTGGTAGAATTCAGCTGTGAAGCCATCTG
Organism: Cabassous unicinctus; assembly: GCA_029593785.1. Lineage (NCBI taxonomy): Eukaryota > Metazoa > Chordata > Mammalia > Cingulata > Chlamyphoridae > Cabassous > Cabassous unicinctus. The sequence goes on along the minus strand of JAQZBX010001714.1, from coordinate 79,047 downwards.
GTCCTGGGCTCTTCTTACTTGGGAGGATTTTGATGACTGAGTCTATCTCTTTACTTGTAATTGGACTGTTGAGTTCATCAATTTCTTCTTTCATCAATGTAGGCTGTTTGTGAGTTTCTAGAAACTTGTCCATTTCCTCTAAATTATCATTCTTGTTGGCATATAATTTTTCAAAGCATCCTCTTATGATACTCTTTATTTCTGTGGGGACAAGAGTGATATCCCCTTCTCATTCCTTATTTTGTGTATTTGAATCTGTTCTCTCTTTTTCTTTGTTAGTCTGGCTAAGGGTTTGTCAATTTTATTGATATTCTCGAAGAACCAGCTTTTGGTTTTGTTTATTGTTTCTAGTGCTTTCTTATTCTCTATTTCATTTAGTTCTGCTCAAATCTTTGTTATTTCCTTCTTTCTACTTTCTTTTGGTTTAGTTTGTTGTTGTTTTTCCAATTCCTCCAAGTGTGCAGTTAGGTCTTCAATTTTAGCTCTTTCTTCTTTTTTAATATATGAATTTATGGCTATGATCTTCCCTCTCAGGACTGCTTTCGCTGCATCCCATAGGTTTTGATATGTTGTGTTGTCATTTTCATTAGTTTCAAGGTGGTTGTTGATTTCTTTTGAAATTTCCTCCTTCACCCACTGTTTGTCTAAAAGTGTGTTGTTTAACTTCCATATCCTTGTGCCTAACCTTTTTCTCTGGCCCTTAGTGATTTCCAATTTCATTCCATTGTGGTCAGAGAAATTACTTTGTATAATCTCAATCTTTCTGAATTCATTGAGAGTTGTTCTGTGGCCTAGCATGTGGTCTATCTTGGAGTATGTTCCATGTGCACTCTAGAAGAATGTAAATCCTGCTGTATTTGGGTGTAGTGTTCTGTATACATCTATTAAGTCCAGGTCCTCTAATGTATTGTTGAGAGCCTTTGTTTCTTTAGTGATTCTCTGTCTAGATGTTCTGTCTAATGATGATAATGGTGTGTTAAATTCCCTTGCTATAATTGTAGAGGCATTTATTTCTCCACTTAGTTTTTCCAAGGTTTGCTTCATGTATTTTGAGGCACCCCGATTAGGTGCGTATATGTTTATGATTGTTCTCTCTTCTTGAGAGATTACCCCTTTTACTCATATATAGTGTCCATCTTTGTCTCTTACGGTAGTTTTGCATTTAAAGTCTATTTTGTCTGATATTAGAATAGCTACTCCTGCCCGTTTTTGGCTATTGTTAGCTTATAAAATGGTTTCCCAGCCATTCACTTTAAGCCTCCTTGAATCCCTGGGTCGAAGGTGGGTTTCTTGTAGACAGCATATAGATGGATCATATTTCCTTATCCATTCTGCCAATCTGTGTCTCTTGATAGGTGAATTTAGTCCATTAACATTCAGTGTTCTTACTCGTAACGAATTTCTTACTTCAGCCATTTTTCTTTGGGTTAATGTATGTCACATGTTGTTTTGTTTTTGTTTTTTGTCTTGTTAGTTGCTTTTAAACTCTCCTCCAACTCTCTCTCCCTTGTTTTTTCCTTTCAACTTGTAGAACTTCCTTTAGTGTTTCTTGAAGTTCAGGTTTCTTATTGACATACTCTCTTAATTTCTGTTTATCTGTGAATATTTTAAACTCTCCATCATTTTTTGAATGCCAGTTTTGCTGGGTAGAGAATTCACGGTTGGAAGTTTTTTTTCTTTTAGTATTTTGACTATGTCATACCACTGTATTCTTGCCTCCATGGTTTCAGCTGAGAAATCAACACTTAATCTTATTGTGCTTCCCTTGTATGTGATGGTTCTCTTTTCTCTTGTTGCCTTGAGTATTTACTCTTTGTCTTGAGCATTGGACATTTTGACAAGTATATGTCTTGGAGTTGGCCTGTTCAGATTTATACTGTTTGGGGTGCACTTTGCTTCCTGGATCTGCACAACCATCTCTCTCAATAGGGTTGGGAAGTTTTTAGCTATTATTTCCTTCAACACTTCTTCTCTTCCCTTTCCCTTCTCTTCTCCTTCTGGGATGCCCATAATGCGTATGTTTGAGTGTTTTGTGTTGTTGGTTAATTCCCTGAGTCCCTGCTGGATTTTTTCTGTATTTTTGTCTAGTTTTTCTACTATCTGTTTGATTTCAAATGTATTGTCTTCCACATCACTAATTCTTTCTTCTGCCTGTTCAAATCTGCTGCTATGTGAATCCAGCATTTTTTTGATTTCTTGGATTGTGCCATTGATCACCATCATATCTATTATCTTTTTGGGAGTGTTTACAATTTCTTCAGTATGTTCTCCCAGTGTCTTCTTTATATTCTTAAAATCTTCCTTCATTTCTTTAAGTTGGTCCATGATATTTGTTTGGAAAGCTTTGATTAGTTGTTCAATGTTCTGCTTCACTTCCTGGTTTTTAGTTTATTCATTGGATTGGTCCATGTTTTCCTGTTTCTCAGTGTGGTTTGTAATTTTTTGTTGTCCTCTAGTCATCATTTTATCTTGATGGATTATTTCAGTTGATTAGTTTCTCTCTCTGCTCTAGAGTTTTATTTAGCTGGTGGTTCTGGGTGTGTGTAAAGTTTTCTCTTTGATACTTTTTCTCCTTATTTTATTTCCTTGCTTCTTTCTATGTTCCCTTGAGGGTAAAAGATTAGGGACGGAGGAATCGAAAGATGTGAGAAAGGAAGAAGGATAACAGGAATATTGATAAAATTTAGAAGAGGGCCCAAATAAGACTTAATGAAGTGAATATTTAACTCATGTAGGCAGTGTAGAGTAATAGGAAAGAACGTGGAGTACCTACAATGGACTGGGAAACCAAATCGAGGAATATATATATATAATGATTTAGAAGGCTAGAATTATGAGGAGGGAGAGAAAGAGTTAAGAAAGGACTAAAAGGAAAGAGTTAATATTAATAAAGAAAGGAAAAAACAAAATAGAGGGAATAGAAATTGACACCCTTGAGTTGTGGGCGTATGGAAAAAATGTGGTATTTAATAGCCACAACAGAAAGCAGAATGCAGAAAGATGAGGGAGGGATAAGAGATAGTTTGGAATACACAATCAATATATATAGAGAATGGGAAATTACTGAAGAAGAAGCACAGCACAGAAGAGAGAAGCTAGGAGCACCTAATTTTAAAAAAAATGAAATAAAGAAGAAAGGGGGAGGAAAGAGGAAAGAAAAGCAAGAGACAACAACTAAACAGAGAAAAAGCAAACAACCACACTGGCAAGCAGTCAAACAAAGCTAAGGGGGATCAATATTCCCTGGGGTCCCGTGGATCCTCTCAGCCTGCTTGTGTTTATCAAACAATTTCCCCACAGGGTCTTTATATGCAGGTCCTGAAGCAGCTTTTGGCTATTAAACTAAATAAAAAGAATTTATTTTTCATTTATTAAAGTGACCGTTTTATTTATTTATTTATTTTAATTTTTTGGTGTAATACAGGACCAAAAATGAGTCCTTCTCTAGACCACCCCCCTCATGGAGGGGACCTTAACTAGGCTTGTGGAAACTAATCAAGCACTTCCCAATTTCTGGATTCCCTAGGGATGCAAAAGTCTGATGTTTGTCAGTGTAGAACGCTAAAAATGGCAGACTCCTCCCTTCTGGATCAGAGCCCCTGCGTCATCGGGCTGCAGGTAAGTGAGGTTTACTCTGCAGATTCGCCTCTCCCCTCAGCCTGGTGCTGTTTCAAGCTGGCTAATCTGCTTCCCAAAGTTATGAGGGGGTCCAGGCAGCCAGATCGACAGCTAAAATATCCCCTCTCTGCTTTCTGTCAGAACGCTCCCTCTCTTGGAGATTGCCCCTCTTCCCAGCTCCGTGGGGCTCAGGCCTTATCCCTGGGCAGCTAGTCAAATCACCTCCCTCAGTAGATTAACCCCTCCCCTCCTCTGGGTGCCGATTCACTGCAGCTGTTTTGTTCGTCTAAGTTGCAGGGGGCTTCAGGGAGCCAAATCCCCAGAAAATAAAGCTCTCTTACCAGAGCTTCCCCCTCAGAAAATGCCCCCTTCCACTGGGCCGGGTCACCCATTTACCGGACGGGAGTCATGCTTCCAACCGGCTTTTTTTTTTCCCCCCCGTAAGGGTGGGGGTCAGCCGACTATGTTAACCACCACAGGCAGGCTTGAAACTCACGAATCTCTATGGTTCAGGCCACGCCGTCGATCTGCCCAGATAGATGTCCCAAGCTTCTCACTCCACACGCCCACAGCACAGACCCCTGTGCAGGACCCCGTCCACTATCCGCCGTGTTCTGGGAGCTGTCCGCAGTTGCCCTTCTAAGCCGATGCCATCTTACCACCTCCTCCTGATTACATCTTTACACATTCTATGATCAATAATATAGAATAAGAATTCTGTTGTATTTGTCTTTTAAATTATATGTAAAAAATTAAAGTTTCAAGCCAAAATTATAATAATACTGACTTTTATATTTACCTATGTAATTGCTTTTCTCAGTGCCTTTATATTCCTTCTTATAATTTCAAGTTACTGTCTACTGTCCTTTCATTTCATTGTGAAGGACTACCAGTAATGAACTCCCTCCGCTTTTGTCTATCTGGAAATGTCCTAATTTCTACTTCATTCATTCAAGTTAGTTTTACCTGATATAGAATCCTTGGGTGACAATTCTTTTTTCCTTTTCTTTTTTCAGAATTTTAAATTGGTATTCCACTGTCTTCTGTTCTCCATAGTTTCTGATGATAAACTTGATGTTAATTACATTAAAATTCCCTTGTACATGACAAGTTGCTCTTCTCTTGCTGTTTTCAAAATTTTTTAGTGTCTTCGGGTTTTGAAAATTTGAATATAATTTGTCTTAGTGTGCTTCTCTTTAAGCTTATCTTTCTTGTAGTTATAGATCTTTTTGAATATGTATATCCATTTCTTTCATCAAATTTGAGACGTTTTTGGCCCTTGCTTTCTCAAATATTTTCTTTGCTACTTTGTTTACCTCTTTTCTTTCTATTATTCCTGTGACACTTCTGTTAACATGTTTGAATTTGTTCCACAGTTCCTCTAGGTTCTGTTCATTTTTTTTTTCCCCTCAGACTGGATAATCTCATTTGTCTTATAATCAAGTTGACTGATTCTTTCTTCTGCCTGTTCAAATCTGCTGTTGAAACAAAATAGTTGGCAAAATGGACCCTAATTAGTAAGCTAACATGTGAATGGAAAAAAAAATCAAATGCATGTTGATTTGACTTTCTAAGAACATGCAATTGAAAGTACCTTCACCAATTCTTCAACATATCTAACCCTAGAATTAATAACATGACAAAGTATTATTTTTCAGTCATTTTTTACATATGTTGAGTAACTGTAGCAGATTCTAAGACATATTGTTACTCAAACAGACAAGGTTCTACTACCTTAAAGATTTTTTTTTAATCTACAGTACACAGTTTTCCTGGTGTCTTAGTAGGTAAAGAGAGAGCAGGAAACTCCCATGCCAAACTTTTATGCTTTGACCTGAAAGACTCATATGCCAATTCTACTCACATTCTTTAGGTCATAGATAGTCACAGGAACTTTGCTTAACTTAGAAGGAGATGGAAACTGGCCCTCCATTTTCTCCAGATAATGGATATTGAAAAAGAATACTGTATATAGGTATCGAATGACTATTGATTTTGAAAAGCAATACAAAATAAAACAAAATATAACATTAGTAATATCTACCAGGGTATACTTTTCTGTATTTGCTTCATACTTCTTCCTATAAGTAAAACATACCCAAGAAATTTCCAAGGGAGAGAATTCATAGGTCCCATGTAGTTATATATCCAGCTTAAAGTCCAGGTTCTCTGGTTAATCACTAATACCCTCTTGGGGATAAAAATGTAGCTGTGTATATTTATCAAACATGCCACCTATTTGTCAGTTTCTGTATTAACTACAATTAATACTTCCTAAAATCCACCATTAACATTGAATTTATTTGAAAAAATTGACTCCAAGTGGCTTTTTAATATGCTAATTATCTTATAGTGTTTTTATTTAATTTCTTATTATTTTGTTTTTATGAGGAACACTATATTGTTTTTCAAATAAAGAATGTTGCAAAATAATAATAAATAAATTGATATGAATTGAATTATAAACACTGACATAAGCTGCATAGAAAATAGTTGAACTATGGCAGATATTTCTTCTTTCACTCTGTTAGGTTGATAGTTGATTTAGGTTATAAGTTTACACCTGATCTCCTACTCTACAGTACCAATAGCTGGTATTTAATGGGCAATTTTATCATAATGCCTTTTTACTCCATGGTAATTCAATTCTCAAATGGCCATTTGGCTGGGATATTATGATTTATTTTAAGAAGGATTGTAGCTTATTCTTTGATTTAAAATTGATAGTTATTGCTTTTTTGAAAAATTTGTTTAAAACATTTTCCTGTATTTAATGATTTTATTTAATTTGGATTTTAAGTGAGGAATAAAAATCAAAACAAAAGTACAACTACAAAAATTAAATGTAAAAGACCATAACAAAATCTGTGTATTTTTTCTTTCTAAGAGGGTAAATATCAACACCGCTAAATTATCCTAGTCAATAATATTTCCTAATTAATATAAATGCAAGCCAACAGCTTAGATTTTAGAAGCAAGAACCACCTAATTCATAGGTATACACTGATTCAATCTTGAGCAAGGTGGTTAATATCACTAAACTTTAGTGATACCATTTTTGAAATGAGATACTATTAACAGTTACCTCATAGGAATATAATAGAGATTATTCCATCTAAGAGGCAAAAAGGAAAAGTGTCATGTGCTCTCTACTCTTCTCTTATAAAGAGTCAACTATATTAGACCTGAGGACTTCAATCTTCTATTCAAACTCCATTTTCAAAAAACTGACAGAGGTGGATTAAACAATGTTATAAACCCTTGATGCCCTATCTAACTACTTAAGAACCTTCATTTAGAACAGGATAGCTTCTCAAATGTAAGTAATTTACTGCATAGAGAATTGCTAATGAGATAAATCTAATGCTGATTAAAAAAAAAAAACATTGAAAGATTTGGAAAAGGCCGAAGGCATTCAAGATTAAGGACCTAAACAATGCTTGTTACATAACAGGGACCCAATACATGTTTTTGAATGAATTGGCAATTTTTCTTGTGGCTTTAATGATTTTTCCAAGTTTTCTTAACCATGCCTTTGCTCACTCCATTGCAAAATGAATGATTTTAACTAATTTGATTAATGAAAGAAATCCATAAATAGTAACTAAAAGTAATTTTAATTGTTTCATATATAGTTTTCTTATGCATTAGCCACAATAGCTTTATTTTAAATTTTGCACGTTGACAATTCTTAAACTGGATCAAGAGGTCTTGGAAATTGTTGAATTTCCATATTCAAAATAATATTAAAATATATAGTTCCCAAATTATAAATTCCAATATCTTTTGTAGTAAAATCCAACATAGTTATTTTTAAAGAACATGACTTTAGTTTTTTTATTTATTTAATACATTGTTATCATGATTTGTGTCCATATAACAATACCCTTTGCTGAAGAAGTAAAAAAAAAAAAAAAAGTGACTGAAGGCTAATGAGGAAAGAACAGACTTGGTGTTTTTAGGAAATAATTTAATCACACAAATGAAGACTAAATGGGGTCACAATTTCCTATATAAAAGCATGTCATAATTCAAAGATATATGTAATAGGAGAATTGAATTATGGCATAGAATGTATTAATAAAAACCCTCTCCCTCCAAAAAAAAAAGCAATAACAATAGAAGCTAAGTCATGCAGGTTGCATAATATTCTCTTTAAAAGATCATATACTGCATTATTTTTTATATAGTAATGTTTAGTTCATTATCAGCAATTGTAGTAACAAAGAAACAAAGAAAAAGTTTTCATTAAAAGTAATTTTATCATTTTTTTCAGTATAATATTTTGAAGCAAACTATTAAATTGAATAGCCAAAAACAACAATGAATTTGTGATTTGCCTAAATGAATCACATTATCCCCAAAATAAAATAAAACTAGTCAAGCAAATAAAGAATATCAAATATCTTTTAACGTAGTTCAGTTGTATTTATTTACTTTTATGTTTTATTAATGTTAAATTTTAAATTTTTGATGTGCTATTTTGAGATGCATAATACTAAATAATGCAAATCTCTGTTTATATTTGCTGCATCTGCCTGAGCCCACCTCTGATCACCACCGTAAGACTGGGTGGCATAGGGAGCCGATGCTGACATGAAGCTTACTCTGCTGTGTTCTGAGAAATACCCCAAGTCCATTTGCGCTCACTGTTCCCTTACTAGTTAAATTTACACTGGTGTGGCAAGCCAGCCTAGTAGCTGCTCCTTTGCTGCAGCTTGGAGCTGCTTGACTTCTTCATAGATTGTAGTACATACTTTTAATATTACTAAAATTGTGTTTAAAATTTAACTTTGATGAATATTTAAATATATCCGATATGCTAAATGGTAATTTTATAAATTACATTTTATAGTGGATATTTCAATATTTATGTAATTTTTTTACTTAAAAAAGGCCTTAAAATACTGAATTGCTCTAAAGTTGATTTTTAAAATATAAGAATTGCAGATAGTCTCTCTCAATGTCTGAGAATATATTTCTGAAAAAAATTAAGTTCAAGTGACATCCAGAATAATATCAACCTACATTAAAATGTGTCAACTTTATTAACATTATCCTTAACAGTTTTCTTAATTATTTAATTGTTTCAATAATGTTGATCTCTGATATAAACTGGTTTGACACTTTTCCTCACTAATTTTAGCTCCGTACACTATATAATACATCCCTGCAAACAAGCAGGAACTTGTACCAATCCAAAATCCACAATTCTACAGCTTACTTTTTCCACCATCCTTTTAGATTTTGGTTAGCTTCCTATTCTCTTAACCCAAGAAAACTTCCTATATTGACCTTCAATCCTTGTTATGCTGATGCAGTATAGTACTTTATAATTTACATTATGTGGTTCATTACTGCAATATATTACTATAATTTTACATTAATGCTTGTTTCTACATTTCACTCTAGAGAAGCAGGTTAGTGCACTAGTTACATGGACCCTACAGCTAGAGATCAAATCTCAACTCTGCCACTTGCTTGACTTGTAAATTTTGAATAAGTCCCTTAATAAGTTCTCACTTCAGTTTTCCAATCATATAAATGGGAATGATAAATAACCTAACTTAAAGGTCTTTTATTTTAGATGGTGATTTGGAGTTAATATTTGTAAGGCAACTGGAATTTTTCTGGAGATAATAAGGACTAAGTAAGTGCTTATTAAGTAATATCATATTTTTCCAAAACACATAGCACTCTGGAATAACACTATATTTTATTTGATGCTTACAAACACTTCTTGATTTTGAATAATATTCGTCTTAAGTGCATTCTTTATGTGTGTTGCTCAAATAATTTTTGGAGTAGAGTGCATTCAAGGTATTAATATGAACTCCATTTCTGTTGCTGATGAGGAATGGTGGTACATAGACTATGTCTACTTGTGAGCAAAACTACTCCCTAACTACTGTCATGATTAACTCTTAATATAATGAGTTAGTATCTTCCCATGGGCATTTGAGTAAGAAAAAGGAAGGAAAAAGAAAGAGCCTCCTTAGATTTTCTGTTATACTGTTTTCACATTTTATTTTTCAGTTTTCTTGTCACCCACTCTGATATTACAATACATACACCTCTTGAATATCTACTTTTTTCCTTTTAATATATTCTTAAAGTCATTATATACTAGCTTAAAACAGGATAGATATATTATGTGAACATGTACAAATTCAGGTAATCAGTCTGTAATGCCTCATAATACGCAAAGAGGAAAATTTTTTCATTGTGCTGAACTATACTCACAAGGGGAGGATCCAAGTTGTCTCACTACATAAAACCTGATGAGGAAGAAGAAAAATCTGTGTTCCTGACCTGCAAGTGTCACCATCTATTTGTAATATGAAAGTCAAGTTATTTATTTAAAGAAATATTGACTGATCCAGACATTACCCTTAAAATTTGTCTATAATATATTTAAAGTGATAGTTCTCCCTCATGATTAAAACTAAATGTATAAAAATCACATTTTGTAGTCCCTACATTTGGGAAAAGGGCACTTGTGGCATGCTCATATATATATGTATATCTATACTTGCCTAAAAGAAAGAGGAACAATTTTGCAGTGCTTTTCAGGGAGTCTATAAGCAATTTTCATTTCCCTAATGTTCGTTTGCTCATAATATCAACAGAGTTGACGAAAAACATCTTGAGTATCTTATGATAAATGCAAATGTATTCTGGAGATACTTTCCAGTTTTCTGGCTATAGAATTCTGGAGATTTTGTTTCATGTATTTGGGATATGACAAACGAAAAAGTTTAACTCAGTGAAAAGTGCACATTTCTTGAAATAATCTCAAGCATTTTATTGCTAGTTTCTAAAGTGTCATTAAAATTATATCTTTTGTAGAAGTTAAAATATATTAATCCTTCCTTTCTCATAGAATAAATAAATCTTGCATTGTTAGATACCCATTACTCTTTGTTTAAGTGAAATTTATAACCAAAAGTGGCATTTCTCCTTTGTAGCAGTTTACTACAGTCTCAGTGGCTAAGTGATAATTAGTTTGAAAAATGTCACAATCTATTTTAGGAAGTAGTGAAAAAAATAATCCTGATAACTTCTCTATAAAGATATGTCAATTCAGTGATATTGACAGTAAATGGGATTTACTTATTGTTTAATTCACTTTCTAATCATAGCAGCTCCATGACTTTGTTCATCTGGCAACACACCTCTCTACCATCAAACTGATTTATTGCTGTACATATACTCAGAAGGTTGACTAAAATTTGATATTGGTATATTTCATATTTGAAAGGGAATCAGGTAATTATATTTCTTGCATAGTTTATGCAATAATAATATCAATAAATATATGATGGTGCTTCTGACTAGTGATTGATTATGTGCCTAATTTATCTATTTCTATACAATGTCCCTAATTTCAGGACCTATTCAGTAGTTCAAAAACTCAAATTCAGTACCCTATAGAAAGGCATGATGAGGAAAATTAAAAGAAGCACAATAAATTATTTCTAAAATATGTTTCCCCCATGAAAAGAAATTTTAAATAGTCTTTAAAATAATGATTGCTTTAGAAATGAATAAATGAAGTCACATCCTGAGGCCATTATTTCTCTATTCTGTCCTCAAAGCACCTTTTATTGAAAGAAAAAAAAGCAAAACTGAAGATTACACAGGTAATTCTTTCGCTATTACAATGTATAGGAAGATTACAAATTTATTGCACGATTTTGTCTCACAAAACTGGAGATGATCTACCCCACTGCTGGAGACCATCATACTTTGGTCCTTTCTAATGCAGTGAGATGGGAATTTCAGGATACCACATCACAATACCTGATCAAAAGCTTTTTTGATACATTTATCTTTTAAACTCTTCAATGCTTAGACAACATCTAGATAGATCTTTGCTACTTTTAGACTGCTGATTAAAAGTGAATGACTTTAATTGCCTGAATTGTCCTACATTCCAGATGTGAGCTTGCTTACCGACTTTGGGGCAATGGATGGTTTGGGGAACAGATGATAGAGTGGCTTTATTCTGCATCTTTTGGCATGGCCATTCTGAAAAAAAGATATATATATATATATATATTACTATTTACTAATTTCCTGGAAAAAATTGTCAGACTATGATAAAATGTAAATAAAATCTAGAACCATTGTGGAATTCTGATTTATTTTCTCTTGTATACATAGGGGTATATTTCTTTCTTTTCTCTTTAAGTAGATATACATATGAATAAAGCATAAGAAAAGGTTCAATCATAGGGTTTACATTTATAGTCTTCAAAGTTTACTTGAAGAGAGTTGAGATACCAAAATTAACAATGGCCGTTAGTAATAACTTTAAAAACTCTACTTTTATCTCAACCCTTCAAATGCACAAAATTATCAGTTATAAAGCTCTATAAGGCATAGAAAATTATTTCTATTCATGAGCTATAATACTGTTTCATCTTGATAATTTTTGCCTAAAATTACCAGTGAACAAAGTAAAGTAGGCCAAAAGAGGGCAGTATTCTTTTGGTGTAATTATTTGGGTAATTTAAACAGATGCAGGATGCTTGATAGAAATATGAATACTTTTTTTTTTTTTTAATACCAAGTTCCTATAATGGGAAATGTGGCTATTTAGGTGTTTTGTTTTGTTTTGTTTTGTTTTGTTTTTTTAAGGCGGTACCAAGGATTGAACCCAGGACCTCATTCATGGGAAGTAGGCACTGAACCACTGAGCTACATCTGTACCCCAATGAGAGTTAATTTTTCATTTGTTTGCTAGTTTTGTTTTTAGGAGGTACCAGGGATCGAATCTACGTCATAAATTGTATTAAGGTCAGATTCTTTTCTCATATTTTGCATTCTATCCTGATATTTCCCAAACTCATGGTTTATTTTATTTTTAACTTGTATTGATTATTTCACTCTTTGTTCTGTAAAGTTCTATAGTTGCTTTAGTGTCATTTATCTACCACTATAGTACCACACAGATCAATTCCCTCACCCTAAAATAATTCCTTTTTATTCCCCTACTTGAATACCCACTCCTCATACCCTTGGCAACAACTGATCTATTTTCTGTTCTTATAATTTCACCTTTTCCAAAATGTCATATGAATAAAATTGTAAATTATATAACCTTTTTGGTCTGGCCCTTTCATTTAAACACATGTCTTTAAGATTCATCTGTAGTTCATCAGTTTTATCGATGAATAATATTCCATTGCATGAATGACCCAGAATTTCTTTATAAACATGTGCATTTTGTGTAAATCTAAGTTGTTAGATTGGTTGGGTACAATTGTAGGATCCCATGGTAAGTGTATGTTTATCTTTATAAGAAACTGAATCTTACAGTGAGTAGCATTTTACATCCCTACCAGTGATGAGCAAGGGTTCTTACAGCTTGCAACCTCACCAGCATTTGATATTTTTGAATTTTAGATATTTTATTGTCATTTAAATTTGCATTTCCCTAATGATAAATGATGTTGAGCAAATTTTCATATCCTTTTTGACAATAACATATCGTCTTTGGTGAAGGGTCTGTTTAGTTAAGTATTTTTAAGAAATCTTTTATTTTAGTTTTCTGAGGGTGTTGAATTTCCAGTTAAAATTCTACTAACCTCTTTTTGAATTACCATGATTTGTTAGCTGGCAATATTCCTAGGATAATTTCTAGACAAAGCTCACAAGGAGAACATGACCAAAAATGTGCTGCCATTCTAATTGTTCTAAAGCAGATATTTGTTTCATTAACATACCTAAGATAGATATTTTTTGTTGGAAAATGTTTTCCAGAACAAAGTGCATTTTATTTTGACAACTAAAGTGCAATTGTTACCAAATAAATAATTTGCTGAGAGAAACATGTTTGATTTGAAAAAAGGAAGCCACCATACAAAAAGGGCATTACGATATTACACTGATTATCTGAAATGGAACAGTATGTAGTCATCTATAGTTTAATATCTGTATTTTAATGATAGTTTTTAATTGCATTTTATGGACTAAACCTGTACTTTAAACTTTTATAAATTATGTTATTTATAAAGTGTAATTTATTTACATGCTTTCATATAGAGAGCATATTAATTTTTGGAACTGAACTTACTTTCTAAACTATTTGATCTCTGTTAATTCAAATAAGGTTGATTACAATATTATATATGTATATATACATAATAATATAATTACAATATTATATACAATGTCAATCACTTCCAGGTTATAAGTCACATTTAATTAAGTATTAATATGCAATACTCATAACCTGTTTAGAAGTCCCTTTATATATGGCAGTTTGTTCTTTAAAAGTTTACTAATGGCTGATAGAGATTATTTTTTGACAAATCTCTATTATTTCAGATTCTTCTGTCACATAATTACAATCTAGTGTAACTAATCTTCTTTCACTGTGTGAAGGAGTGATTCTAATTCCAAAAATAACACATTTTATATATTTTAGTTTACTTTCCATACAATTTGATGTTTCTTTGGTGCACCACATTCATTTTCCACTTACTATTTAATATTTAACACCTGACAAGATATATTTTATAAGTATCACTCAAATGTACAGATAGTGGGTAAAACGAAATGGTTTTTAAGTAGCAATTCAATGTATCAAATTAACACAAATTTAGCAGTTAAAAAAAACCCTTTATATTATCTCTTAGTTTTTGTGGGACAGAAGACTGGGAACGGGGTGGCCCCAGTTCTCATGAGACTGAAATCATGGTGTTGGTAGGGTTGGGTTACTTAAACTGGGCTCTGGGGAAGAATCTGCTGCCAAGCTGATTCAGATTCTCGGCAAAATTCAGTTCTTTGTGGTTGTAGGACTGCACTTGATTTTAGCCAAAAGGCTGAGAAATGATGTGGTCATAGACTGAAGTCCCTTTTTGTTGTGTGAAGGTCATTTTGGGACAAACCCTTAACTAGTAGAAGCCTCTCTCCAGTCTAAGCCCATGACCCTTTATATCTTAGTACTAACAATAGTGTGTCTAACATTTCTTACAATAGGAATCATCTTGAATTTCTCTTCTGCTGAATCTTTCCTGCTTCTCCTTCCATTGCTTCTCTTTGACTTCAGCCAGAGTAACTTCTTTGCATTTAAGGGCCTTGTCATTAGATATATCCACATAGATAAACCAAGATCCTTAAAATTATTTATATCTACAAATCTCTTTTTCCATGTAACTTAACTTATATACCAGTTCTAAGGATTAGAACATGAATACCTTTAGGCAACCATTCTGCCTACCATATTTAGGGAGTAGACTAAGGTTACTGACTTGTAACCATAGCAAGTTATCAAAGATTTTGAATGTTTTTATCTAAACTTAGCTTCTTATAAGCTAAAGAAAACCTACTCGAATAATTTGTTAAGCACATAGTTATATTCTGATTGACTGAACAGCAAAAAGAAAAATCCAGCATTATATATGGTGAGCTATATATTTAATGTACCATAAGTTTGTAATTAAGATAATTTAAAGGATAAGTATTAAATTATATTTGGATAGAAGCTACAAATGTCTTATGAAAAAATCACAAGTTAAAGACATCCTACCAATAGAGGTTTTAAAATACAGTCAAAATATACCAATTTATTGTCCCTGAATATATATATATAGACAGCAAAAGAAAATGGTATTGAGATTATCACTGGTATGCACCAGTGTTAAAATGTCTTTTCTGCTTGTTATAATTCACAGGTACTATTTGTTTTATTCAGCAATAATTACTATTTAGGCATTTCGGTGATTTACAATAAGCTTAGTTTTTCTAGTAGGTTTTTTTTTTCCTAATAGTCAAATTTTTTCCTGTAGTAAAAACTGAATATGAGTTAAAAGGAAGCATTTTGGTGTTTTATTCATACCAAAATCCAGTGAATGTTCAATCTGCAGCCAAGTCATTCAGATGGCTCAATCTTATTCATGATGAAAAATCATGGAGACTATGCCATCCTTAGTGGGAGCAATTTGATTGCAATCAGGCTTCTGATCAAAAGTACTAAAAATTAAATATATTTGATATTGACTGTAATATAGGTTATTTCCATTTGTCTTTCAAAAGTACATCTCTCCTAAGCTACTTTAACAAAAGCCCTTCATAAATCAAGGAAAAGATGACCTTATGATTTTTAAGTGTATCTGAAAATCTCTTTCTCTGAGTTTAGTTCATGCAATTTCCTATACTTAACTCTAGTTCCCTTTATCATCTTGGCACTTTAGCAGTGGACATTGTTCTTTTCCAGTGTTTGTATGACTTGTCCTCCTGAAAGTAATTACTTTCCGGTCAGAAGGAATGGGGGTGGAGGTGGATTTATGCTTAATTCTATGATGTACTAATTGGGGGTTCATAAAGAAAAGTATCCTTCCTTGTCATGTAGATAACATGGAATTTTATTGTGCTGTGAATTTCCTGTAGATTTTGTGAACATAGTATCCACCTGTGTTAGGACACCAAATGTGAATTGGAATGGGTCTAGGCCATTAGACAGTACCAGCTGTCTGCCATAGGGTCAAGTCATGTGCAGGGATTCTGGATTCTGTTAGCATATTGGTTATCTTGATTTCATTGTTATACTCTGCTTATTCAAAATAGATGTGAGAGAAGTAGCCATCAGCCGAAGGATAAAAGTTTAATGTAGGAGATGCATAATTTATGGCATTTGATGCTAGTTTGTCCAACAATTAATACAAATAACTAGTGATGCAACATTAAAAAGTTTTATTTCTCACTCACAACATCCTTAGTGGTTAAAGAATCCTTTCATTTTGTAATGCTGACATTTGAAACATGTGATGCAAGATATTTTTGCTCACATTCCCTTATTCAATTACATGGCCCCAAGGGATGACTGGAAAATACAGTTTTCTTTTGTGTCCAGGAAGACTATACTGAAATGGTTGGTTAGCACTCAATGTATTTCAGCCAAAGGAAATTCGAGACAAAGGGCTGAATGAGATGCCTAAATCAGAAAAAAAAAAAAAAAAAAAAAACAAGCGGAAAGTTGGTAGAATTTACAAAAATGACATACACAGAGTGAGCAAAGACAGAACAAGGTACGAGCCTCAGAACAGGACTCATAGGAAAAGCTCCATTCAAGGATTTTTTGCAATTGTGAATCTACCCAGAACAGCGTATGCTGATTGTTATGAATTGTTCCCTCATATCCATTTCCTGTCATTCCGTGCCCTATTCTATGCCCCGGAAGACAATGGTATCTGGTCAGGTTTGACTTTGACCGAATTGGGAGGAAAAAGGGGACAGAAGGAGAAAGATTGGGATATTTTCTTATTGATCACCACTTGCTTTGATACCAAGATTTTAGCAATAGGCTTTTCCATCTAATACTCATATTTAATGGTATTTCCATCTAACACTGTTATGACCACACCTGCACTTGGGTGAGTCTTTCTCCATGGTTCTAGCTCTCACTGGACTTCAGTAGCAGATTCCTTCCCTGTGACCTCAGTTCTGAAGGTGTAGATAATGGCTTCCTGCTGTTGTTGATACTGGGTACTTCACTACCCCCGTTATGTGATCAGTCACTCTACCTGAACCCACTATATAAGTTATCGTTGCTATAAAATGTGTTCATTTGCATCTTGAGTGAATTCTCTTTCCTGTTTTGTTCCTATCCAATTAAATTTGCAATTGTGATTTTGTTCCAGTGTGTTCTGAATGCAGTCCTGGAGTTATCTGTGTATCTATCTATCTATCTATCTATCTATCTACATATAGTATAATTATATACAAAGCAATAGCTTTTTAAAAATAAAGTGCCCTCATACTTATATTCCCATAACAGTCACTTTTCTGATATTACCTCAAATAGCTTTGTGAGTGGTCGAGAATGTCAACTATCTATGTGAAGGACTAGATGAATCATACTTAGGACTTCCTTATTAGAGAAAACTCTAGGCTATTAATTTATCTGTAAACACTCACACTTATACCCCCTTCTCACTGTCTCTTAATCTCTATTAGATTCTTGTTGCTGATAACAAATTACCACAGACTTAGTGGCTTAAAACAACACAAATTTATTATATTATAGTTCTGAAATCTGCAATAGATCCCATTGGATTAAAATCTAGGTATCAGCAGGACTGTCTTCCTTTTGTAGTCCTTATGGGAGAATCAGCTTCCTTGCCTTTTCCACCTTCTAGAAGCCATTATCATTCTTTGGCTCATGGTCCCATTACTTCATCTTCAAAGTCAGTAACACTGGACTGAGCTCTCACACTGCCATCTCTCTGGTCTCATTGCCATTTATCCTTCCCTGACTTTGATTCCACTACCGCCTTGTTATTCTACTTTTAAAGACCTTTGTGATTACATTGGGCCACATGGATAATCCAGGATAATCTCTTTATTTTAAAGTCAGTTGATTAGCAACCTTAATTCCATCTGCAACCTCAATTTCCCTTTGTCACGTAACATAAAATATTTTACAGGTTCTGGGTGTTTAGTCATGGACATCTTTGGGGGTCACTATTCTGCCAACCATTCTATCTATCCTCCACATAATCTATTACCATCTATTATATTTACCTTAAAGTTATAAAACATTCATGGCCCAGAGTTGTTAATACGCTGAGGAATATCCAATGACATTCTACAAAAATACAACAACACTGAAAACACAAAAAAAAGACATACTTGTCAGTCTTCAATGATAAATGCTACACTTAAAGACATTCTCACTGTAAAATATCATCCATTAATAATTATTGGAAGTCCTGAAACATGTAATCTGATGATATGCACAATGTATGTAGATTAGTAAGCGAAGTGATTGACAACTCTGGCTTTGGAGTAATTCAGACTTAGAGTTGATATTAAGCACTAATCCTTGCCAGTTATATAATTATTTCTTCTTTCTCACATGGCTTTTGAGAGCTTAAGATATGATGAAGAACAACAAAAAAACCTGTTACAAGTTTTCATAGGAGCTTTATTTTTAATAGCTTAAAACTGAAAACAACCCAAATGTCCTTAGTGAGTGAATAGTTAAACCAATCATGGTACATCCATACAATGGAATACTTCTTACCAGTAAAAAGGAATAAACCATTGATACAAACTACAACATGGAAAGACCTCAGGGGATTATGCTTTGTGAAGAAAAAAAAAACATAATATCACATGCTTAGGATTCCATTTATGTACCATTCTTAAAATGGCAAAACTGTAGAGAACATACTAGTGATTGCCAGACCTTAAGGAGAAGAGGAGGATGTGACTATGTAGGGGTAGCATGAAAGAGCTGCTGATGGAACAGTTTTGTTCTTAATTGAGACAGTAGTTACACAAATGTATATGTGATATAAAATTACATAAAACTACAAGCACACACATGCAGACACAAACAAAGGAGTGCATGTGAAAATGGGAGAAAACTGGTTGTAACCAAAATAACACTATTGTACTGATATCAATTTCAATTTCCTAGTTTTGTTATTGTACTACAGTTATGTAAGATACCACCTTTAGGTCAAGGTGGCAGGAAGGTTTAAGGGATTTGATGTGCTATTTTTGCAACTTTTTATGAGTCTATGATCATTTAAAAAATTTTAAACAACAACAAAACAACTAGGATCAAGGTGTGAACCACTTAGCCAAGACCTGACACATGGGAAGTGCTCAATATTATCTGCAATATTAGTGGTAAAACCAGAAGATGGGAAAAAAGAGTACGAGAAAAGAATCTTCCCCACCTCCACAAAAGACAACTACACTACATTACAAGTTTCTTCATGACAAAGTCCTAGTGATTGAGATTGATATCAGAATCCATTTTATGTAATTCTAGAGTGTGCATTCTGTGATTTCCAACAAAAAGGTTTTGCTACCTTTATAAATAAAATTCAAAGTTGAAAATTTAACAATAAAGTATCCAAGCATTTATATATAAATATCTGAACTTGCCTTATACACTCAAAATGTGTCCTACAAAACTAAAGTGTAAAGTAAATCCTCCTAAATTCTGCCATACAAAGCATTAAATTTTACTCTGGGATTGAATAATATTAAATATCAATTTATCATGGCTCCAAATCCTATTTGTAATGATTGTATATAGTTATTCAGTTTTTTCCACAAAATATAGTGTACTTTATTAAAATGAGAAATTAATTGATATACATCCACTATATATAAGTACTGCATCAGGTGCCACTACATGTAATTGACCTGGAACAAATTCATGCTATAACTGCTACACTAATAATTCAGTGCAAACTCTTCTGTACTATCATTTGCCCAAAAGTAAAGGGGAAAAAAAGTATTGGAGATCTTAAGTTATAATAATCATTCAAGCAAAATAATTATTAAATTACTTCAGGTACTTGCCTTCCCTAACTAGGAATATTTTACATTAAAATATTTTAGATAAAGAAAAATATCAAAGATTACCACAACAGTCTTTATATTTATACTTGTGCATACATTTGTTTAGTTGGACAAACAGCTGGCACAGTGTGTGTATATATCTGAATATACACATAAACATAATATTATATAATAATATAGTGCAATATAATATTGTATACATAATTCTGAATAGAGAAGTAAAATGTATTTTTTATTATTGGCAAATGACTGGCTTGTGATTGCATAATGTAAGGTTAATGTGTATTTTATATGGAAGAAAAATGTGAGCTACAATGGAAGACTATATTCTTCTCTGTATTTATTTATTTAGTCTTCTCTGTACTTCTGACTGCTCATCAAGGAAAATAGTAGCAATGTTAAAATAGCTTTGATAACATCCATATTCATTCAGTGGATTTCAGGTTTGTGTTGATTGACTGAATGCTTTCCATGATATTCTCCATCAAAATGCCACATTGATCAAATCTAGTGTCGTCTTTCGTCAGAGCTTCAGCTATATATTCTGTTTGCTATACAAGGTAATGAAATCAACTTTAACATGGAAAAAATTTTCATCTACAATGCAATCTTTTTTTTGTTGTTTTAATTTTTAGTTTTGGTTCTGTCTAGTTTCCCTGATTTACTTATTTCTACTCTACAGTACAAGTCTATCTTTTCAGACACTTTTGAAGATGGTAAAAATTGTGGACTGAATTGTCTATTCCACTTTGTTTCCTCTATATTTTATATGTCACTGAAAAATAAGAAAAAAATCACCCACTAAAATTATAAATATATATATACTTATACACACACACACACACACACACACACACACATATATATATGAACATTTTTGAGAAAACACAAGCTGCAAAAATTGAAGTAACTCAATTCAATTCAGTTTTGACTAACTACCAGCAGTCAGGCCAGACTCCAAAGGTTAAGGTCAATTCTCTACAAGATTCCTCTTCAGGCACCAGTCACAAATTCAGGGCCTAGTCAAGCATACTTTTGACTAAGGAGCTGCAAATTCTGGTGTTCCCACTGCACCCTTGGCTTATGATTATAGCTTTATAATATTAAAAGCCCACTAATAAGAAGAAGCCAAAAGATGAGAAACATAAGGCAAATTCTGTGTCTGAAATGTAAGCTTCTGTTTTCTCTGCCCCTGGATTCAGAACATGTCACTTTCCCAGCACAGAGATGTATCTTGTCAATCGTGGAAGCTCCTCTGGGCTTCTAGGATCCTGAGCTTACATGAGGTCCCATTATTTAAGCACAACTGATAGAATCAATGTCCACTTGTGTTCACAATTTACAACAACCTTCCCTCCCAGAGATTTGAGAGGCAGGCTGATATGAGATGGCTTAAATCACAAACCACTAATTACAGTGTTGGTCATTCTATTGTGGCTAGACCCCACCTTAAGGCTGCAGGTATGTCTGGTCCCACCCTGTAACAATTTGGTGTGGTCCTGGCCCATCATGAAGGACCAAAGCCACTCCAAGCACAGGAAATTCCACAGATTCAGAGGTTGCATCAAGGAACTGAGGATAAACAAAGACCAGTCAAGTTTTTCATTATACTGCAGGACATCCCTGCAGTACCTGTATTAAATTATCTTATTGAAAAGGTTGCTTAGATGCATTGGCTTTCTAGTAGCATAGAATTGTGTTTGAATTCTAGTTCACTAACTTAATAGCTGTACAAAATTGCATGACAGTTTATATGGCCATATAAGTTATATGATTTTAAAGGGCAGAATAAACTTCCCTCACTTCACCTAATGCCTAGACAAGGTAGGTACTCTAACATCTCCATTTCCTTCCATAGGGATTTAATTTCTTAGCTCACTAAAACATTTGAGTGCACCACTGGTCTGTTAAAATAAAGGAAAAGGGAGGTTGGGGAAATCCCCAAGCAAAAAAGCTAAGCAAAAAGAAATCTTGAAGAAAGGTTTGGATGAGATAAGTAAAATATGTTTTATATCAGGTTTCTTGAAGTAACTTTGGGATGAGGTTTGGGTGCAAGTGATTTGTTTAGAAAGAATGTTAGGGAGAGTGAGGGAAGAAAGAAAGGAAAGGACTGAAAAAGAAGGTGATCTCAGCTAAAATTAACAGTGAGTACCTTCAGCCTGATCCTACAGAGCTCTGGAGTATAAATCATAACCCAGAGTTATTGTAGACTGAGGCAAAGGAACTGGCTTTCTCACAGTCTCTTGTCTATCAGTCTTCAGATAAGGACAGGCATGTGTGTAAGTATGTGTGTGTGTATTGGAAGGGAGAAGAGGTCCTGAGAATTCCAAAGCACTGTCTACTCTCCATACGTAAGAGGAAAATGGAATTCCACAGTCCAGGGGCCATATTTCTTCAAAGTAGCCACCGCTACTGCATATTTGAAGACAATGTATACCAATGCCCAGAACATTCAAAAATGGAAAACTCTGCATAGAGTGCAATCATTAGCTATTGTATGTGTGTGGCATGGGGAGAAAGGAAAAACAGAAATTATAGCCTACAAGGCGAAAATCACACTCTTCAGTGAAGCATGTCAACATTGACCTATAGTTCTTTTTGTCCAACTTTTCTTCTAGAGCAGAATTGAAATTCTATTTACAACACTTTTGGAAAGTTTTTCTTCAGTCTTTGCTTTAACATTTCCTTAAAGAAAGAGTCCAGTGTTTCCCAGCCACTTTTAGGTTTGTTCAAATTATTGGACTCTTTCTTATTCATTCCATTATTCAAAAATCACAGAGCATTATAATTATAAACTAGAATGCCTTCTCAGAGGCTTTATGTTTTTACTACTGAAAGAAGAAATTCTTATAGTTACATTTCTTTATGCTCTCCTGAAGTCAAGCCACAAGCTCTTACAATGTCACTAGCTTGCATTTTCTTACAGATAGGTTATTCTTTTAGACATATATTTCACAAACTACAGTGTACTTACTTTTCAAAAGTCTTTTTGACTCATGCATTTCAAAGATAAAAAAGACTATTCCATGATCTTAGATTATCTTGCCAGTTCACCACTCATTCCCAGGTAAATAGAAAACATTTTTCATCATATCTAGAGTCTCATCACTATTAATCTAGTCAAAAGAATGAAATAGAGTTCCCTATATTCTTTCCAGCAATTGTCTTCACCATGAGTGATTCCCTTTGGGTATATGCAGGAAAGGAAGTGATGACTAGAAAGGGAATTAGGGAAATGTTGACTTCTTCAGGAAATAAAAAAAAAAAAAAGCATCTCTGACTTGTTTTAGTTTTTACATTTAGTTTGTATCAAAATTTCAAACATTAAATAATGACTTGATTTCTTTTTATTTATCCAAATGAAAAATACATTTAAACAGGATTTAGATGCACTCAATTAGGAAAACAATGATATTCTATAAGTTTTCAAATTTATATTACATGTTCCCTTTGGTTACTTTTTCTTGATTACCAACTCAAAAGATTATAATGAGTCTTGAGGTTATGTTTGCTTTTTTTTTTCAGGGGGAGGGGGAGGTCTTTATAATACCACATTCTTAAGTTTTCTCCTTTGATCATTAAATTACTTATTCACCTTCCAGGAAGTACAAGCAAGCTTTAACTCCCCCAAATTAACCATCTATAACACTTGTCACAAATACAAAGTCTGGATTACGAAATCCTGTTTTAATTTTCCTTCTAGTGGCTAACAGTTTTGAAAACATGGGCTCATGGTAAATTCTGGAAACAGATGCATTTGCAACCAAGAGAAAAATTAGCCTGTTTTGGGAAGTTCCGCAAAGTTTTCCCAAAGAATGATAAACTTTTATTTACTTTATATCATACTCTATTTTATGAAAGTGACCTACTTTTTTTTATTTTACTCCCTAATAAACTGCAATTTCAAGATGGCAGTACAAGATTATATTTGTTGTTGTATATCACACCTAATGCCTGCCATATATTAAGGAGTCAATATTTATGTGGTAATTGAAGGAAGGAATGGTGCTCAAAATGGAGAGAGTGTTTTCTTATATAGTTACATATTTACAGTATCTTTCTCCATCCTTCAGATACTAAATCATTCTCTAATACAACTATTCAGTTGTAATTATTTTTGACATTGTCTTACAAAGTTTTAATTAATTTGTATATCATATCACAGTTTAATTAATTATTATAACCCAGTCTTAGCCATTTTCTAAAGCTTACTTAAATGGTGTTTATATTCTGTTCCTATAATTAGTATTAACTCTAACCTGGGATTCTTTCAACTCAATCAGTTTCTATCTTTCTGTTTTGCTCTACTCAAATTAACTTTTGGGAAATAATATGTAATGGTATATTATATGTGACTTAAGTCTGGTTAGACCCAAAACCACATGATTAGATTTGGAATGTTCACATAATAGAAGAAGAATCAGTTAATAATAGCCAGTATAGCTTCTTTACTCTAGTTTTGTTTGCACATTTAATAACTTGAGTGCCAAAAAACAGTATGAAGGAGAATGCATGCATTTGAAGTGAAGATACTCATATAGAAAGAAGAAAGAAGTTCATGAGTCTGCTAAGAGGCAGAAAAAATGTCCAGAGTTGGTTCAAAATGCAGTTAGTTAATATGGTGCCTCAAATGTTCTCATGCTACGGAGAAAGTACCTATAGTGGGCTAAAGTCTTTCTTTTTATTCTTCCTAGGAAACATATTAATTGGAGATACTGTTTAAGTTGGTCTATGCATTTCCATTGTTGCGAAATATTTGGGGCATAATGTATCTATTAAAGAAAGATATTTTGGGGATCTTTATTCTTACAATCTCTAAAAACTAAAAAATATAAAGTATTAAAAATTGAAATATGAACTATACATTATCAGTCTCCATGATATGATTATTTTAACATGTTTTTATTTTTATAGATTAAAAAAGAAATACAGCAATAAGAACATAGACTTCCTTGTCCAGTGCTCCTTTCTAGTCCTAGATTATTTTCATAGAAGGAGTCTACAGTGATTTGAACTGTATGTATCCAAGAAAAACATGTTCTCAAAGTTAATTTATTCTCATTGGCTTATGAATCCATGGTAAGTAGGACGTTTTGATGAGGCTACTTCAGTTAAGGTATGACCCACCTCAGTCAGGAAAGGTCTTAATCCTATTACTGGAGTCCTTTATAAGACAATGAAATTCAGACAGAGAGAGAGAGAGAAAGTCAGGGAAGCAAGAAGATGAGAACAATGAAACCTAGAAGAGAAGGGAGAGATCAGCAGAAGCTGCCATGTGCCTTGCCGTGTGAAAAAGGAGTCAGATTGGAGGCAGCCAATCTTCAGGTAGAAAGCACTGCCTTGATGATGCCTTGATTTGGACATTTTCCTTGCCTTAAAACCCTGAATGAATAAATAAGCATAGTTTAACCCATTCCATTTCATGGTATTTGCTTTGAGCATCCCAGGAAACTAAAACAAGGTACCTGATTAATAGGTACTGAATAAATAAAATAATAAATACATTATTTAAAGATGTGATGAGATGGTCTATGTTCATTTGTGTGTGGGATTTAATACGCATTGTATGTAACCAGTTCTGAATAGCTCAAATATAAAAAGATTTTATTTGTTGCAAGAAATCTTCAGGGAGAATAAAGAGCATTGGAAACCATCTCCTCCCTAGAATTATTAGAATTATTCACTGATGCTGGGTCTTTTCTGCTTTGCTAAAGCCCTGTTGTCTTTATTATTATGCCTGACACAGAGCAATTGCACAATAAATATTTATTGAATGAATGAATGAATGTACAAGACCTATTGATTTTTTCATCAGGTTTCATTAATGGAGTCAGTATCCATTCATTTACATTCTAACATGATGCCTTTGTAATTTCAGCAATTTGTACCATTAAACTTTTCTTTACATTTCTGTTTAAGATAAGTAATAAGCCATTAAAGAGTAAAGTGCATTTGTAATTTTTTCAAG
Source organism: Cabassous unicinctus (assembly GCA_029593785.1). Lineage (NCBI taxonomy): Eukaryota > Metazoa > Chordata > Mammalia > Cingulata > Chlamyphoridae > Cabassous > Cabassous unicinctus. Next base: position 53,129 of record JAQZBX010001714.1, on the reverse strand, counting down.
GTTTTCACTAAAGTATTTGGAAAGACAGTATGTCACAGAACCAAGTTTGGAAGGGACAAAATGGCAAAGGGAAAAATGTGCAATTAGTTATCAAAATAAAGAAGAAGACTAAGTATCAGAAGACTAGCTTTAGGTATAAAAATAGACAATAACCTTAAGATGTGGCCCAGGAAACTCACCTGGCAGTACCAATTTTTATTTGTAACAAAATGAATCTAAAATTTTGTTTATGATGATTTTCATTAACTGCCCTTAAATCAGCAAATGGTAACTGTGAACTTACTATATACAAGATCCTTGCTAGACATGGTAGAGGATAGCTTTTAATAAAGCAAGAGAGGTAAAATATATGGAAGATAACAGTCCTATTAAAACAATTCGAAAGTATGTGTTGCTTCAGTTTTCTTATCATACCTTAATTCATAAAGAAACATAGTAACTGTCCAGATACTTTATTGGAAGCTTTCAAAATCAAAGCAAGGAGAGCAACAACAGTAACGAAAAAAGACTTACTGGTAGGAATATTCTCTGCTGTTTAGTAAAACCTACTTTGAATCATTATAGGATTGAAAAATTTTGACAGAGCTAATGTAGCAGAGATGCTTCTAAAAATAGGAAACATGAGACCCTTAAATTCAATGATGGTAACAGGTGCAGCTTTAATGAAATACATTAGCATGTTAAAATAAACAAAGCTAAACATAGATGGATAATGATCAACATTTTATTTACTGAATTCCATAGCCAAGACCAAAGACATGAGTAAAATGTACTTTTAAATTAGATGTGCAATCTCAGAGAAGCAATTTTAGCTTTTGCAGATTTAAAAAAAAAACAAAAACACTTGCTCCATTTTTCCATCTTTCAGAACATAAAAAGCTGGCAAAATTATTTTGATACTTCAATAAAATGAATTTTAAAAGTCACTGAATAACTACTCAAATTCCCAACCACCATGAGAATAAACACACAAACAAAAATGTTCCTGTGAAGTTTCTAACAAATAACCAGCTGAAACCCCTTCCCCAAGTTCAAGTTCATGCTCTCCCACTAGTTTTCACATAAGTAGCATAAGGCATTTTTCCTATAAAGAATATTTGTAGTGTATAGAGTATATATGTGTATGGAGTGCTCTGGATTTATCATGGTGTGGGCGAATTCCCTATCTTTTCTTCAAAGTTTGAGGAAAGGAAAAATAAGCACTTGAAGATTGTGATTATCGGCAGCGGTGTGGAATGAAAGACCTTTAAATTAGAATATTTTGAAAAGAGGACTAATAACTCCAGGGGATTGCCAAAGTCCATGTGGAGATTGGATAGCCTGGAAAAATATATAAGGGGACTGGGAATCATTATAGCAGAGGAACAAAGAAAATCTTACATTCCCAAGTTACTTGGGTTAGGCATAAATAATTTCACTTTACAATGACAAATAAGGATTATACTTACCAATATGTTTTCAGTAAACAATAATTGTATTGTCTATGGCCAATTAAAACAATTGATGTACACTCTATAATTCTTGGCAGGGCCAATTTAATTTCCACCATCACCAGATTCTAAATCTTTCTTTTATTTAGGGAATTAAAAAAGCAACTTTTTTATTCCAGGACAGTTTGTTATAAAAATAACAGGATGATTGGCCAGTGAGAATAAAATAAATAAAACAAAACTGAAGAGACAGATATAAAATAGTTTAGTCATAACTTCATCCAGGAACTTTAGAATCTTACTTTTAAGAAAGGCTTAAAACTTTAGCAACAATGCAAGGAGAAAAAAACAACGAAACAGAAACAACACATAGACTAGAAGAAAGGTTTTAAAGATTGATTTTTATGAAAAAATAAGTCCGTAAGCTTCTCTAAAGTATTGCAGATTTCTGGATAATAAAGGACAGTTTTATATGATTCCTCTATGTGTTTTAAAAGGATTTTCAAAAACATTCTGAAATTTCTATAATAGCATTATTTATAATGTGCATGTTATTAAAAGAGGTGAAATTTAATAAGAAAATTGTGGCATTCATTTTCATTAATTTGAGAGTATATATCACTAGAAATTCTTCCAGCTTAAATAATTAAAATATATCAGTGACAATAAACTACCAAGCCCTCCTAGAAGAATAAAGGAGCAATCAATAAATCATTTTTCATTTTTTATTTTACATGATTTTTCCTTTCTTCTTATATTCCTTCTTCCCTCCCTTTAATCTTCATTATTTCAGAATATTTTTATTGCACTTAAAACTTGGCTTAATGTACTGTTACATAAATTTTTTGAGAGGGAAGGAAAAATAAGATATAGCTCAGTATTTTTAAGAATTTAGAACTAAGGGGAATTTCCTAGGTGAAAAATTTCAGTTGAGTCAGACAATCCACCAAATTTTATTTCCCCCTAAATTTCTTTCACTTCAAAAATCGTGCTGCAAAAGTCTAATTTAACCATGGGTAAATTGTTCTTTATTTTGAGCTCTACCCCAAATGTAGAAAAGAAATAATAAAATTTTTTTAAAAAGAAAATCTTCTTTTGATACTGATAATGTATCTGCAACAAACAGTATTATTGAAATATTAATTTTTAAAACAAAAGGAAAAATACAAATAATTGCATTATGTTGTAGTACAGTTCTTCAAAGCATTAGTTTCTGTTTTCCCACAGTGTGTTTATTCTCAGTACTTACATTACTGTATGAAGCTCTGGGTCTCAGAAGGCACATAATACAGAAGGAAAACAAATACATAGTTAATGTATGATGAGCATGTGGAATAAATGAGAGAAAAAAATTACATTAATGCACTGAGATTTTGAAGTTGTTTTTTCTGCAGCATCATACACCAATCCTACTCCTAATTCTGTTATCTACCCTGATCTTTTCATCTCTAAAAAGTGCATGTGATTATACATTTCATACATTCATATACATGCACATTCATGGCAGGCAGATTTCTAAGATGTCCTCCAAAGTTCCTGCCCCTGTCATACATACCCTGAATAAGTTCTGGGACTTGAAATTGATGGATGCTACTCCAGTGATTAGGTTATGTTATATGGCACAACTGACTTTAAGAAAAGAGATTCTCTGAGTGGTCCTAACCTAAGTAAATAATCCCGTTAAAAGCAGAGTTTTCACTGGCAGGTCACAGAAGTGGAAGCAAGGGAAATTTGATGCACAAAAATATTTTACACAGTATTGCTAGCTTGAAGATGGAATGGGACAGGTGGCAAAAAAAGGTAGGCAGATTTTAGGTGCTTAGAGAGGCCGTTAGCTGTCAACCAAGGAAATGAGGACCTCAGTCCTACAATCTCAAGGAAATGGGCCTATCCAACAACAAGAATGAAGATGATTTTTCCCTTGAGTCTCCAAGAAAGAACTTAGCTTGGCAGGTACTTTAATTTCTGGCTTGTGATACACTGAACAGAGAACACAGTTATACTACACTGGACTTTGGACTTTGAGATAATAAATTTGCATTAAGGCACCAATTTGTGGTAATTTGTTAAGCAGCCATAGAAGTCTAATACGCACACATACAAAAATATACATATATATATTAACTGGGCATCATTTTATTAACCATAAGATAGCACTTATTTATATTTTACCAACTCTTTTGATGAATAATTACCTAAAAAATACTGTACCCATATGAATTATATAAATTTTGATAGAGGTACACAGCTATAATTTACTAACATAAATATACAAAACATTTCTATCACCAACCAATGTTTTCTAGTGCCCCTTTTGCAATTCATTCCTCTTTCACCACCAGCTGCATACAACCACTGATTTTCTGTCACTATAAATTTGTATAAATTTTATAAAATTTTGTATTCATGCTATCATTCAGTACATAATCTTTTTTTGTCTGGCATTTGCCAATCAGTATAAATATTTTGAGGTTCATCCATCTTGTTGGTTGTATCAATACTGAGATATTGCATTTGGTTTATTCTTTTGTCTACTGATGAACATTATGTTTGTTTCCATTTTCTTACTTCTCTGGATAAAGCTGCTATGACCATTTGGTAAAGGTCTTTGCATGGATATATGTTTTCATTTTTTGTCTGAATACCTAGAAGTGGAATGGCTGGGTATATAATAGATGTGTATTTAAATAACTAAAAAAATGCTCAAACATTTTTCCAAAGTATTTTATATTACATCACAAGTTATTAATGCTCATAATCTACTTGGTTAATCTTGTACCACTATAAAAATTCTAAAAAGTTTACTTATTCTTTCTTTTTTAAATATTTTTAACTTCATTTTTTACATATAATAATTTTATATATAAAGAATAATTTAAAAAGAAAACAGTTGAATAAAAACATACATTTCTCAATTAAAGGTACTGGATACATATAAATTTTTTTTTTAATCATACAATATGTTACACAGTATATTTGGTTCCTAGTAACACAATCATACAGTCTTTGTCCTTTGGTGTCTGGCTTGCTTCACTCAACAAAATGTCCTCCAGTTTCATCCATTTCTTCATACAGTTGCATAATTTCCATAGTGTGAATATATCACAGTTTTTTTATCCATTCATTGGTTGATGGACACCTGGGTTATTTCCAACTTTTGGCAATCGTGAATAACAAGGCTATGAAATTTGGTGTGCAGATCTCTGTTCATGTCACTGTTCTTAGTTCTTCTGGGTATATACCCAGTAGTAGTATTGCAGGGTTGCATCGCAAATCTATATTCAACTTCTTTAGGAACTGCCAAACAGTCCTACACAGTAGCTGCACCATTGTGCATTCCCACCAACAGTGAATTAGTGTTCCTATCTCTCCACATTTACTCCAACACTTGTAGTTCTCTGTCTTTTTAATAATGGCCATTCTGTTAGGTGTGAAATGATCTCATTGTAGTTTGATTTGCATTTCTCTCATCATTAGTGATGTTAACCATTTTTTCATGTTTTTTTTTTTTTTTGCCATTTGCATTTCTTTTTTGAACAAATGTCTATTTAAGTCTTTTGCCCATTTTTAAATTGGGTTGTTTGTCTTTTTATTGTTGAATTATAATATCCCTTAATATATCCTAATATTAAACCCTTTTTGGACACGTGATTTCCAAATATTTTCTCCCATTGAGTTGGCTGCCTTTTCACCCTTTTGACAAAGTCCTGTGACATGCAAAAATGTTTAATTTTGAATTAGTCCCATTTATCTATTTTTTCATTTGTTGCACATGCTTTGGGTGTAAGTGAAATCAGTAAATATATTAAGACAAATGAAATGAGAACAGAAGTTATCAAAACTTATAGGATAAACAGCATAGGCAGTCTTGTAACTACCACCTACTACAAGGTCTTGAAGATGTTTCCTTACATTTTCTTCTAGTAAATTTAAAGTCTTGGCTTTTAAATTTAGGTCTTTGATCCATTTTGAGTTAATTCTTATACAGGGAGTGAGATAGGGGGTCCTCTTTCATTCTTTTGGTTATGGATATCCAAGTCAACCAGCATCATTTGTTGAAGAGGCTGTTTTGTCCCAATAGCATGGACTTCATCGGTATGTCAAAAATCAGTTGACTGTATAGGTGAGGGTTTTGTTTTTTTCCTGGATTCTCAATTCTATTCCACTGATCGATGTGTCTATCTTTATGCCAGTGCAATGCTGTTTTGACCACTGTCTCTTTGTAATATGTTTCAAGGACAGGTAGTGAAATTCCTCCCACATTATTCATCTTTTTTAGAATGCTTTTGGCTATTTGGGTGCGCTTTCCCTCCCAAATTATATTAGTTCAAGTAGCTTTGTCATGGATACTTCAGAATTTTCTAAGTACAGGACCATGTCATCCGCAAACAGTGAAAGTTTTACTTTCTCTTTTCCTATTTAGATGCCTTTAATATTTTTTTTTCTTGTCTAATTGCTCTAGCTAGTACTTCTAGTACAATATTGAATAACAATGGAGACAGTGGCTATCCTTGTCTTGTTCCGGATCTTAGAGGGAAAGCTTTCAACCTTTCCTTATTGAGTACGATGTTTTCTGTAGGTTTTTCATATGTGCCTCTTCTCATATTGAGGAATTTCCCTTCTATTCATCTCTATTGAAATATTTTTATCAAGAAAGGATGTTAGATTTTGTCAAATACCTTTTCTGTGTCAATTGAGATGACTGTGTGTTTTTTTTCTTAAATTTGTTAATGTGGTGTATTATGTTGATTGATTTTCTTATGTTGAGCCAGCCTTGTATACCTGGAATAAATCCCACTCGATTCGTGATGTATAATTCTTTTGATATGTTGTTTGATTTGGTTTGCAAGTACTTTGTTGAGAATTTTTGCATCTATATTCATTAGAGAGATGGTCTGTAGTTTTCTTTTCTTTCAGTGTCTTTATCTGGCTTTGGTATTAGGATGATGTTGTCTTCATAAAATGTATTGGGTAATTTTCCTTCTTCAATTGTTTTGAAGAGTTTAAACAGGACTGGTGTTAATTCTTTACAACATGCTTGGTAGAATTCACCTGTGAAGCCATCTGGTCCTGGGTTTTTTCTGTTGGGAGATTTTTGATGATGGATTCAGTCTCTTTAAATGTGATTAGTTTGTTAAGTTCTTGTATTTCTTGTAGTGTCAGTGCAGGTTATTTGCACATTTCTAGGAATTCATCCATTTCATCTAGGTTGTCTAGTTTGTTGGCCTACAGTTTCTCATAACCCCTTATGATCCTTTTTCTTTCTGTGTAGTCAATCATGACTTTGCCGCTTTCATTTCTGAATGTATTTATTTGCATCTTTTCTCTTTTTATCTTTCATTAGTCTAACTAGGGGTTTGTCAATTTTATTGGTCCTCTAAAGAACCAGCTTTTGATTTGTTGATTTTCTAAATTGTTCATTTGTTGTCAATTTTATTTACTTCTCCTCTAATCTTAATTATTTTTTCCTTCTGCTTGCTTTGGGATTGGTTTGCTGTTCTTTTTCTAATTTCTCTACTTGTTCAGTTAAATCTCTGAGTTTAGCTCTTTCTTCTTTTTTAATACAGGTGTTTAGGGCTATAAGTTTCCCTCTCAAGACTGCCTATGCTGTTTATCCTATAAGTTTTGATAACTTCTGTTCTCATTTTCATTTGCCTTAATATATTTACTGATTTCACTTACAATTTCTTCTATGACCCACTGATTACTTAAGAGTGTGTTGTTCAGTCTCCACACATTTGTGAATTTACTTTTTCCCTGTCTTATTGATTTCCAGTTTCATATCATTACAATCTGAGAAGGTGCTTTGTATAATTTCAATCTTTTTATATTCATTGACACTTGCCTTATGACATAACATGTAGTTTATCATGGTGAAAGATCCATGGACACTTGAGAAGAATGTATAATCCATTAAGTTTGGATGCAGTGTTCTGTATGTGTCAGGTAGGTCTAACTCATTTATTATATTTTTCAAGTTCTCTGTTTCCTTGTTGATATTCTGTCTAGTTGTTCTATCTAATGATGTGAGTGGGGTGTTGAAGTCTCCAACGATTATTTTAGAGATGACTGTTTCTCTCTTCAGTTTTGCCAGAGTTTGTCTCATGTATTTTGGGGCACCCTGGTTAGCTGCATAGATATTGATGACTTATATCTTCTTAGTGGATTGTCCCTTTTATTAATATATTATGGCCTACTGTATCTCTTATAACTTTTTGCATTTAAAGTCTGTTTTATCCTATGTTAGTATAGCTACCCATGCTCTTTTTTGATTACTATTCTCATGGGCTATCTTTTTCCAATCTTTCACTTTCTGCCGGTTTGTATCTCTGGGTCTAAGGTGAGTTTCTTGTAAGCAGCATATGGATGGCTCATGTTTTTTGATCCATTCTGTAAACCTGTATCTTTTGTTTGGGGAGTTAAATCCATACACATTCAATGATATTACTCTTAATGCATTATTTATTTCTACCATTTTATTTTCTGGTTTTCATATGTCATATCATATTTTTTTTCTGTCTTTTTACTCTTTTTGGTTATCCTTTCTGCTATTCTTTCTCCTATACACTCCTCCAGGCCTCTCTCTCCTGTCTTTTTCTTTCAGGTTCTAAGGCTTCCTTTAATATTTCCTGCAAATGTGGATTCTTTTCTGCAAACACTCTTAGTTTCTGTTTGTTTGTTAATATTTTATACTCATCTTCATATTTGAAGGACAGTTTTGCTCGATAAAGATTCTTGGCTGGCAATTTTTCTCTTTCAGTATCCTAATTGAATCCTAATTGTATCATACGACTGTCTTCTCACCTCCATGGTTTCTGAAGAGAAATCTGCTCTGTTTTACTGGGCATCCTTTGTATATGAAGGTTTGCTACTCCTTTGCTGCTATGAGAATTTTCTCTTGATATTTTGACATTTGACATTCTGAATAGTATGTCTTGGAGCCGGTATATTCGGATTTATTCTGATTGGGGAACGGTGTGCTTCTTGGACATGTAAGTTCATTTTCTTGTGTGAGAGTTGGGAAATTTTCAGCTATTATTTCTTCAAATACTCTTTCTTTCTGCCCTTTCCCCCTTCTGTTCTCCTTCTGGAACTCCCATGACACGTATGTTGTTGCATTTTATGTTGTCATTCAAATCTCTGAGCCTCTGCTCCATTTTTTTCCATTCTTTTCTCTCTCTGTTCTTTTCTCTCTTCAGTTTCAGCTGTTCTGACTTCTGTATCACTTATTCTTTCTTCTATCATTTTGAGTCTGCTGTTGTATGCCTCTAATGTGTTTTTGATCTCACCTATTGCGTCTTTCAATCCCATGAGCTCTGTTACTTTTCTTTTCAGGATTTCATATTCTTCTTTGCACTCACTCAGTGTCTTCTTGATGTCATTTTTCTCTTTAGCCATATTGTCTTCCAACTCTTTAATTTGATTTTGGAAATTTGTGTGCGTCTTGCTAATTAGTTCTCCCAAATCCTGTGTCTCTTCTGGGGCTTTGATATATTGCTTTTCTGGGCCAAGTCTTCCATTTTCTTAGTATGACTCATAATTTTTTGCTGATGTCTAGGTATCTGATTAGGATGCAGTTAACTCAGGTGCTCAATTTCTTTCTCTTCTTTTTTAGGAATTTAGTGGCAGGATCCTGTGTGTTACCACTGCTCTTTGATTTTTGGCCTGACCTGGATTGTTAGGATTGTCCCTGCTAGTTGCTCAAACCTGGGCTCTGGACCCAGTAATTGGTTGCAGACTCACTTCAGGGCCTTAGGGAGGGAAGCTATAAAGACCAGAAAAACCTCTCTTACTTATTTTTAATTTTTTCACATGCACTTCCTTGGTTGCCTGCAGATGTTGCTCTTTGGCAACTCTCAGTTCAATGCCTGTTCAGAGTGTATTTGTTGCAGCATAGATCGGATCTATGTGATAGAGCTTCCTGCCTGGAGGCTAAGAGCCTTGTAATTCAAACTTTCTCAGAGACAGTTCTCCAGCCTTCTCTGGCAGCCTCCTCCCTTTTCCTGACTAGGAAATATTTCCACTCCCCTCTGAGTCTTAGCAATCAGTCTTGGTTAGTAGAGAAGGAGATTGGGAGGATGGTATATCTTTAGCCCCTCTTGGCTTCCAAGGCAAACTCTGGCATTGCCCCACCCAACCTGAAAGGGCTCCTGAGACACAGGAGACCAAATTTGTGAGTCAAAAGCTGATCAGCCTTAGGCTGTGTCCCTCTCTCTCACTTTTCCTGGGGATGTGCATCCTCAACAATCAGTCCTGGCTAGAAGAGACTGAGATTGCAAGGGTTGGATTTCTCCAGTCCTGTGCCAGCTGCCTGGGCAAACCATTGTGTGGTCCCACCCAGCCTGGAAGGCATAGTGGGACACAGCAGACAAAATTTGTGAGTCATAGCCTTAGGCTATGTCCCCATCTCTCCCTCCTTTCCTGGGGTGGTGAATCCCTAGAACTCCCTTTGTCTGTAGCTGCAAGCCCAGAGGATTGAGAATTCTAAAATGTCTTTAGTGTGGGAGAGAGTGCTGGCAGAAGCAATCGCTGGTTTCAACTCACAGTTCTGCCTTTGAGATTCCCCTCCTTTGTTGCTCTTTCCTCTAGGTGGTGTCCTACCTTTGCCTGGTGTCCTAAAACCTAAAAGATCTTTTTCCAGGCTGTTTCAGCCTGACCTCTAGCTATTTTTCTGGAGGAAAAGAGTCCTGTGACTTTCTAGCCCACCATCTTCCCAGCAGTCCCCAATATTTCTTACATTTTCTGCTTTCTTTTGAGCTGTCCTGACTTTTCATTCACAATGAATGTTTTTTCCTTCAACTCATTGAGTATAATTAAAATAACTTTAAAAAAATCCTCTTCTGATAGTTTCAAAATATGGATTATATTGGGGACACCCTCTGGTGATTAAATTATCCCTTGAGAATGGGTTGCATTTAACTGTTTTTTCTTTCCTTCAAGCATTGTATATATTAAATTGGGAATACTCTTGATTCTACTATATTACACCAAAGCACATTGATATTTTCTTTTTACTTTAGATTCAAATTGAAAATTCTGTAAGAATCACTTCAATTCATAATTCAATCTCAGTTCCCCCTTTTCTATCCTCTGCTCTTATTAATTCTCTAGCAGCCATGATTTCCAGGGCTCTGGATCCTGGTTCTTCATTTGAAAGAAGGCAAAGTTTCAGAGATTTACCTCTCTGTACTACATGGTAACTGCAGCTGCCTCTCACTGAAAAGTCACAAAACATGAAATTCACTCACTCCATGCTCAGAGCTTCCTCAAAGTTTTGACTCCTTAAAATTTCACCTGCTTGTGTTCATGCTTCAGAGCCCTTGCAAATTTGATTTTTGCCTTCTGCTCATTGTTTATAGTTAGCTGTAAGATGGTCACTCTCTAGGGGCTTTTAACATTGTTTCAAAGCAGAATCTAGGGTAATGGAGTAGATTTCATGCTCTATGAAAACTGAAATCTATATCTATTTTAATAAAATACTTTCATAACACTAAAACCTTAACCTACCCAAAAAACCTACTTGATAATTTTTTGAGCAAATGAATGAGGTGAGGAAATGTCTTCAGTTAAAATTTGTCTTCATATAAATAAAGAACAAAATAGACTAAAGTTCAGATTAGTAAATAAAATATTTGGGGGCCTAGGGAGAGAGAATGAGACAAAAATAGAAAAAGAAAAGAAGATGACCACATTTGTGTATGAAAGGGAGCAGGGAATAAGTCACTATGGAATACACCATAATAATTACTGCATAATCAAATGTACTTTGTCTCCAAACTTTCAATTTCCTTGAAAATTATAAGTAACCCATGTTCTAGAATGAATTGTTGCCAGTATGAATTTTGTAAAAATGACCAGTTAAAAACATTTATAAAATATTTTCATCTAAAGAACTGACTTGTATCTGGCAAATTATCAATTATTTATGCCATTAACACTGCAGAAGGTGTGTAGCATTCAAGGCTCAAGAGTTTGCTGTTAATTGTACAAAATTATAATGTTCATATATTAATTGCACAATTTTCATTAGTGTAAGAATGCATATATAGCATATTGAAAATAATTTACAGTTCAGATGTAAGGCAAGACAAATGATCATTAAAGTAAGAGTTGTATGGGTGCTTTTATAGAACAACATAAAAAGAGATTTGGAAGTGTAGAAATGGGTTAAACAGCTTTTTAGCATGATGGTGAGGAGGGGTTTGGGATACATAAATAGGAATTAAGGAAAGCTGCATTAAGGAAATAGTACTTGATTTGAGCCTAAATAATAGAGAAGGAAGACTAGAATTCTCTTTTTTCTTTTTTTTTTCTTTTAACCATTGACTTCTATCTCCACTAAAAGCCATAGAAAGAATGCTTCTTTTTATGCTTTGTTAATCTATGAAAATAAACTTTGTTTTCCTAATAGCCATGAGCTCATTATTATCCAAATCCAAATTTATTCACATAATATGAATCTGATGTTTCTTTTAGATTCATATGGCCCCTGGCTATGGACAAAATAATTGACAAGCACAAGGAAAGAGAATGAGAACCAGGACTTCAGATTTTTAAGTCAAAAATAGCAAAATATGTCCATTTTGGGCAATATTACAGCATTCATGGGATTTAATTTCTTTCAGATTGAAATATTTCCTAAACTGCTTATAGAGTTTTAACACTAATAATAATACAGAATTTGTGTGAATTGGGGTACAGAAAGCAAGCTTTGGAGGACATCATAGAAGTATTCTAATCTAATTCTTATACTTTAGCAAGAATCTCCATCTCAGAATATCTAGACAGACTGTTTATCTAGTCTTTGAGAATGGGTCCTCTGTTGATTAAAAAATTAGAATAACAGCATCATCATAGTGCAATAGTGTGTTACCTAAACCATAGGCCCCTCACTAGACAATCATTATTATACCATCTCATAGTAGTTTTGTTTTGTTTTTTCAGTCATTCAATAGACAACCATTGAGAAATTGTCACTTCACCAGTGATATTTTTATATTATTTTGTTTTGTATTTTCCAGGTAATGATAGTAACACTTTTTATTACTTAAAAAAAATCAGAATTTCCTCTTTATAATTACAAAAAGTTTTTCATCATTTAGTCTCTCTTTTGATATTATATTCAGTTATCACTTCTCTATTACACTCTCCTTTGAGCAGATTAAGATACTGAAGTAGGTCAAATAAAATATCCTTACTGACCATACTTATATTTCTTTAACAACTTCCTATCATTCCTTCTTCCTCTTGCTTTATTATTTTATTTTTCACAGAAAATCCACAAAACCAACAATAAGTGTGATGGTTAATTTCAACATGTCAACTTGGCTAGGCTACAGTGGGCAGTTGTTTCATCAAGCAAGCACTAGCTTAATTATTTGTTACTTGAGGCTATTTCTTTGGAAATGGTTATAAATCATTAGTCAGTTGATTGCATCTATGGCTGATTACATCTACAATCATTGCCTTCAGCAATGAGAGGAGTCTCCATCCACTCAGCTGGAGGCCTTTAAATGGAGAACTAAGAATTTCAGCAGTCAGGAAGAAAAATTTCCATCTCTAATTCAGACAGCCATCTTCTCCTGGGGAATTGAACATCACTTCATTGAATTTCCAACTTGTAGCCTGCCTTATGGAATTAGGATTTGACAATCTACCTAGTTGCATGAGTCAATTCGTGGTTCTGTTTCTCTGGAGAACTTTGACTAACAAAACAAGTTTTAGAGGATTGGAGCTTCCTTCTTATGTTTCTTTGTCTGATAGTCTCAAATATTAGCTTTGAAATTAGCTAAGATACACTTTCTTCTAGAATGCTTTAACATTAAAGATACTGTTTTAATTAAGAAGAAAAGTTTTGGTACATATGTATCAATTTGGAAAAAATGGAGACAATGGAGATGATCCTCCAATTTTATTAAAAGAAAAGAAAAACATCAATGACATAATATATTTGAGAGATTTACTCTTTCACTGATGCAAGAGAATTTTTGCTGAAAAAGCTCTGTTATTAGGAAGAATTAACATCCAATCGTGAGAATAGAAAGTAAAACAGTATGAATTACCACATTAGCTAAAGAGATAGGTTTAGGAGGCATACTGTTCTTGTCAGTGATTCCAGATTCCTTTTTATGCAACATTCTCCTACAATATAATTTGGAGAAATACACTAGATAGAAAACTGGACACCTAATGAAGCCATGCATTATTTTTAATTACATATTGAGATAAGCATGTAGCTAAAATATGTTTGGATTATGTTCAATGGTTTGTTTTTTTTTTTTACTTTATGTCAGCAATATTTTAGTTGCCTTGATTTTACACCTGTTACCTTCCCCGTCTTTATAATTACCAAGCACATACAATATATGTATCTGGTTATAGCTGTCTGCTGGCTATTCATTAAAAGTCTTTTGGCCTGGATACCTCAAAACATAATAAGCTGGATTTATCATTCTTAAATGAAAACAAAAAGCACAAGAAGACAGGATGATACATAAAATGATTTAGAGGTACATTGAATAGTCCACCTCAATTTATATGACTGGCTCTAGATTTGTAGAGAATGTTTTGCTTTCTTTCATTTGATTTTAATGGCTTACATTATTCTATTAACTGTATCCGTGGTTGTCAAATATATAAATGTGAAGTAGCTCCGAGAACATTCAATTATTCTCCAGTAATTATTTCTAAGCTCTCTATCTGCCATAAAATTAAGTTTTCTCTAAAATTTAACTGACTGGTTTTTTCAAATCTTCTGGAACAATTTTTATATAGTGCTTTCAATAAAACAACCCCCAGGAAAAAAATGTGTGTCTATACCCATCATTTAAAACAAAATACTTCCCTGATGTACTATTTTCAGTGATCAATTTAAAAGCTATGTGTTAAGAAGTATATACGACCCTAGTATGTCATATTTCTCTCCAATAAGAACTGATCTGAAATAATTTTAGACTAAATCAGAGATAGAATCAAACAGTGATGGGGACAATCTGGCAGCTGTTATTATTTACACATAATCTGTTAACACACAGGCAATATGTATTTTCTAAAATTAGCAAAACACACATCACGTAACATAACTACGATTGCAAATTTTATTGTAACAGTTAATCATAATTTAGAAAAAAAATGATTCCATTTCCCTAATGAAATGAAACAGGAAGAGACAAAGAGAGAAATGATTCTACAATATTGGTTGTGTGAGAAGCATTGTGGATATTACTTGGAGAGTAGATTTTAGTATGTCTTGGCCATCTGACATTTTTGTAAAAAAATTATGCCCATTTAAAAGGTATAAAATAATGCAATTAAAAGCAATATAAGTATCACTCAAGGTAGGGAATAAGGTGTTAACAATATACTGAAGCCATGTGTATCACCTTCTCTTATAGCATTTCCCTCCTTCTTTCTCAGGAATAACCATGCCCATCCAACCACAGTGGTAATGATAGGAGAAATCTATTAAAAGTCATGTGGAGGTAAAAGATGTTAGATAAAAAGGAAATAGAACAAAGTTATAGTTTTACAAGATTTGTTTCCTGGATCTATAGACAGCAATTTTTTTTTTTTGCAAAGAAATCACAAACCTACACAGAAAGCTCTCCATATACACAGCTTGATTTCTCCCCTTTGTCTAATCCTGGCAATACTTGTTCTTTTGAGCTAACAACATAACTATCTTCCAGAAAGTTATTATTTTAAGACCAAAATCAACAATTTATACATTTTTATGTAAATAAGTTTATCCTGTAGTATTTTTGAAAATATTCTTAAGTTGAAATAATGTTCCAAGTTTGTAGTTTGGGAGCTAACCAAAGGGAGTGTCTGGATGGATGCTACAGAGAACTACTGTTATCCACAGAGCAGCTGTGAATATTGTGTCTCCAGGAAAAAGAGGAAAGAGGAGGGTTGAGAAAACAGGAGCAAAGTGCTAAGGTAATCACAGTCAGGCTGAGGGTTTAAATGTGACTCTGTTATTGAGTCTGAATAGGCAGAGCAAAAAAAAATCTACTTATAAGCAATTGCAAAGATGCTCAGCTGGGTAAGTGCTCTTAGCAATGTTTTAGTAGACTTATTCCTATGTTTTGGATGCATTGACTTCCTGTGCTCATTTTCTGATATAACAAATGGAAAAAATGTCTTCACTCTCAAAAAAATGAAGAGTGATGCAAATCACCTTGCACAATCATTTGTGATTTTTGTGTACCTTCCTATTATCATTGCTACTAAGAAACTTGCTTGAAAATGTGTTGTGAAAAGCTGTGACCCTGCAGATGTTAAGCAGGCTTGAGTAATCCAGTGCCACTCCAGAACAATGATGTCAATAGTAATTTATTCCTGATCAGGTTTTTCAAAGCCAATGTATTTGAGGTTAATCTTTAGATTAAAAAACGATTCAAGTGTAATACCTTTGCTGTTTTTAGAATTACGTTTGAATGGCTTTGTTCATTTTAAGCTATGACCAAACAGAAAGGATTTTGAAAATAAAGTGCTGATTTTTAAATTATGTAATGGTAGTCTATGATTGGCCATATATGCTTCAGGCTCTGTTTTTTTGGTTTGTTCACACAGTAAGGGTTGTGCATACCAAAAAAACAAACAAACAAACAAAATACTGTAAGACAAATTATAAAAAGGACAAATCATATGCAACTACATATATAATATATATTCATGTTCCTATTGTACCATATACATTCAGAAATGCAGTGATTTATATGCTATTTATTAATCCACAAAATGTTTTTTTAAGTTACAACATAATTTTTTAAAGAAAAATCCAATGGCAGGGCTATTATGACATGAAAGAGGATTTTTGATAAGTAAAAACAGATGAGACATTTGTCCACCCACAGCATGCAGACAGGGGGTATAAAGAAAATGCCAATCATTATACAGTCCCAAGAATAAATTATTAACGTAAAAAATTAAAATCAAATCTTAGCTGTGTTTAGCCATGTTCGTAATCTAGATTTTCAAAGACTAGCAATATAAATCAATTTGTTTTATCTTTACCTCTGAGAACTAGAACACATAAAAAAAAAACTTAAAAAAATGAAATGGGGCAAGCAATAACAGTATTTTACAAATTGTTAATTGGGTGTGATTCTAGAAAAGTAACACAGATTTTGATTGAAAAATGTGTGTGGTTTATGTTTTCCTTCAATCTCTTGAAATAGAATCAAAACAAGGTTTAGGAAGACAAACTTCTTTCTCAGATTTATCCAACATGATTTAAAACCTATTTTTAAAATGAACTCTCAATTTTACCAAATATTCCCAAAGAGAAATATCTATATATAGAACTTAAGTGTCATATAGATGATGCAAAACTGTCTGATATGAAGATGCTTACACTATGATTTGCCACCCTATCAGTGATGGCCATATATCTTCTTCATTTTATTTAGTATAGTTGATGAATTAATTTAGTAACAATATATGTGCGTCTCTATAAATTAGCCAGATTTTATAAATATTGAAAACATGCATGTATGTTTTATGTTTTCTCAGTTGAAATTAAGCTGAGGCATATTAATTATTTAACCATTCTTGTAAAGACAAGTGAAATCTATGGATAAGAGAGTAAGAGTAAATAGAGTTTTCTTTTAAACCTTGGTATTTTATTTTCCATTTTTTAACTTGCTACTAAATTATAACTAAAATTATTGTATCAAGCATCACAGTCAATTTTACAACTACGATTATTCTTGATATCTGTAAAGGTAAATTTGTTACTGTGAGATTTTCTGGGAAGAAATAAACTTTTGCTCATCTCTGCAACCATAGTGTCCTGCTACTATAGCATATTGTAGCATAGTCGTTAAATAACCTGGTGTGTCAACAGAGAATATTGTGGTGTCAAGAACTTGTCTGATTTATATTTTGTACATAGCAGAGGCCACATGAAACATTAAACTTCTGCATAGGAGATGCATTTCAGTATATATTTCCTATTTTCACATAAACAAAATAATTGAATCTTAAATTTCTGGGTCAACTCTAATTGCTGAGTTGCAACACCTACTCTCCAGTTCTTTAGACTCACCTGGGACAACTAAGGAGGAGATGATGATGGAAAATGTCCATCCCAAGGAACAGAGAGTGTTTGCAACTGAAAGCAACATAGAACCTCAGCCCCCTCTCAATTAGAAACAGAGTGGAACATCACCATCCCAAAGTCCTCAAGATTGGGGAATGAACAATGGACTAAGTTAGACTTATTTTTATTCTATTAAGGACTTATTATTATTCTAGCATGGAAGAACTTGTATCATTGATATAAAGGCAGTGGCCACCAGAAGTTCTGAGGGGAGGGAGAGAGAAGAATAGGTGTAATAGGGGGGCATTTTCAGGTCATTGTAATTGTCCTGAATCAATTACAATGACAGATACAGACCATTATATATTTTGTAATAACCTACAAAATTGTGTGGGATAGAGCACAAACTATAATGTAAACTATTGGCCATGGTTAGTAATAATGCTTCAATATGTGTTCATCAATTGTAACAAATGTACCACACTAACAAAGGATGTTGTTAATGTGGGAAAGTGTAGGAGGGGGAAAGAATGGAGGCATATGGGAATCCCCTATATATTTTATGCAACATTTATATAATCTAAAGTTTCTTCAACAATAATAATTAAAAATTATAAAAAGGATTATTGCTAATTTGAAGGCACATACCAAATTTTCAAACACACCAAATTTTCAGACTAGGCAGAATTCAGTAAGATTATTCTTACCATTTGAAATTCTCTTCTATATGTTTTCATGTTATCCAAATTATTTTTCATATTCTTTTACTTCATATATATTGCAGGAGATTTGAAAAAAAATCATTATGATTTTAGAGCCCATTCTATTTAATTTCCATAAAAACTAAAGGTAACTAAGAAATTTACTCTTCTGATTTTAGTAAGAATCATTCTAGAATTAGGGCAGAAGAGTAATATAAGATATAAGAAGATATATTTTCTAGGACTGACCAGAAATTATATTGCCTAGAAAAGGCACTATTATTTTGTGCTTTTGCATTGAAACCTTGTCCTCATAGGCTAATTGGAATGTCACCCTCAGACATGGCCATTTCTTCTAAGACCACCTCTTTAATGCCTTTGCTTCATTTAATCACTGTCTGATTTGTATTTCAGTGAATTGTATGTTGTCTCTTCATCAATGAGGGATAGACTCTCATCTACTTAATTGGTGGGAGAGAGGTTTTACAGTATTATATTTCCCACTGTCTAATATATCCTTAGGAGTACAAAAAATGTTACATAAAAGTCTTTGTAATAAAGCAAACTTGGTGCTTTCTTTTAAAAGTAATGAATCTATTCCTTGAGAATACAGGTTATTTTCTCTGTCACAAAATCTCTAAGAGTAAAGACAAAAAAAATAATCTAACTGGTGCTATTTTTGTCAAGTGTACATATCATTTATCAGCAGGCCTCCAATCCATGACAGCACAGATTTTAGGAAAAGCCTTAGGTGATGGCAGGATTTATTGGCAAGCTATATTGCTAGCACAGCTGGAATTTTCAAATGACCAAGAGCCTGTGGAATCATCATCTCCCTGGTTTGCAAATTCAAACAATTCAGGTCAACAAGGCTGCTATGCTTGTGCATAATGAGACCATGTGTGTAGATTTTAATTTTTTAATATCAAGAGGTTTATATGATATATGTCTCATTTGGCAGAGTTTAGCCTATGGCTAGTTTAAGGAAAACAAAAACATCAAAGATTTGAAAATAATATCTCATATCCAAATAATATGTAAAAGACAGAAAATATACCCTTCAATATACATAGGTAATATTAAAATAATCAGGAAATATTACTTCTGCATATGCAAATAAACAAAGAAACAAACGAACAAACAGCAATAACAAGTCCAAATATCTATAATAGAATGTTTAAGCCAAGATGCCTAAGTTAGGTTGCTTAGAATGACAAGATTTGTTTTCACCAAAATAGTCACCACCATTACCACAAACAAACAAACAAACAAAAAAAGTTTACTTCCCCACAATTTAGATTCATCTTTTTTCATTTTTCTCGGGACAGTTGCCGAGTTCAGCAAAGAACATTGAACATTGGCACATAGTATTTCATAATAGCAGTTTAGGGAATTTTTGCTCACTATCTTCAATGGGATTCTCGTTTTTGTTCAGTGATGAAGCCAGAGGTTGCACAGATGAAACGTTGACACTTTGGATATACTTGGTAAGGTATTTCCACCTGGATATTTTGGAGCTCCCAGGAAATATGTATTGAGGACAATCTATGGGAAAAGCACTGGTCTAGGTGGTGTAAGGATGCTAAAGATGGATAAAACATGCTCTTTCTCTTCAGAAGGTCAAAGCCTAGTTGGAGATATTGAAGTCCAGAAAATATGGTAAACAGTATACAGGGCACGTAAGTCAAATTCTGGGAAAAGATGAGAAAGAAAGAGACTTGTTTAAGCTAAGAAAAGCATATCTGAGGGAATGAGTTTGATTTGGGTCTCTAATGTCTATAAGATATTTAAAAGCAATACCTTTTAGGGTTTAAAGCTCTAAGCGGCTTAGAGGAAGGAGAATAAAAGGCGGTCATAAGAATAGTAAATTAATCAGGAGGCTCAGATGATGGAGAGCCAAAGTGGTCTTGTTAAAGACAACATGGAAATACATAGAATTGGGTTTGGTGGGGATCATAAAGATAATCTATTCATACTTTATCGTCTCATCTTGTGGTTTGTAGTTTCTATAGCTCTCTGACCTTTCAAAATGGGAATTGTGAGGAAATTGTCTCCATAGGAGGTCTTGAAGACTGAGAATGAGAGAGCTCTCTTCTTATTTGTTTCTCATGCTCACACACACACACACACAAAAACAGAAAAGCAACAACAACAAAAAACCTAAGTTAAAGGGCTTAAATGTGGTTTATTCTTTCACACATAGGGATAATGACCTTCTAGGTTTTGAACAAGATAGTAAAATGTTATGAGTTAGGATTTAGTTTCACCTTGTAAATTAAGATGCAGAATATATTTTAGCATATAAAATACAAAATACCATAAAAAATGAAGTGTTGCATTCAGTTTGGCTTAATTTTCTGTAGAGAAAATAAAACATAAAAATAATATACCAAAAGGTTACATAACACTTGTATGATTATGTGAAAATTATATTTTAATTTTTCATTCATATTGTGAATTTAATACAGCTGCCTACTATTTTCCTCTTTGTTGTCTTTTTATTATTTCTTTTACTTTGCTGATGCTGTCAAACTTAACTTTTAAATATCATTTACCTGAGATGGATCTTTATTTCTTTTAATAATGACTTTATTTAAAAGAATGATTTTAATATGAAGAAGCCTTCTTAGAAAGCCAGTGGAATAGAAAAAAAATTATATGGACATTGAATTTGAGAAAGCCCAAATTTCAAAATTGCCCTTTTTATACTAAGTTATGTATATGTATATGTATATAAGTTACTATGTCACTATCATGATAATATTCATGCCATATTACTTTCATATGAGGGAATACATTCAACCTAATTTGGGATTTTACTTGGTCTGTGAATTTGGGTATTTAAAAGCACAAGACTATCACAAATTCCTGCTAATTTGTCACAGTTTAGTCTCTTTTTCTTTCATTCAATATTAGTGGCCTTGATTGTTTTTACAGTTTTATGACTATCTGTTTAAAAAATCACTTTTCATTTATTTTGGTCTAAACTCACTGAAATATTTATTTTTCATAAAGTACATATCAAATACAACTCTAGTAGGTTATGGTAGAAGATTTCTTTCTACCAACAATATTGCAAAACATGACCACAGAAGAAAAAAAAAAAATCAATACAAGAAAGGGTAGTATTTATATTATGAATAGGTCAAGGTTGAAAGAGTTTTAGTGATGGGAGAAAAGGTTGAAAACACATGAAGTTGAGAATTATCATTATTTTTCTTTCTGAAGAAGCCTGGGTAAAATATGATGGGAAAAAATATCACTAGCAAAGATGTTATGGAAGAAGGGTTTTTTTTTTTTCCCAGTACATATGAAAAGTATGGAAAGTTTCTTTCTATATATCTACACCTATATATTTCTATCTCATATAAAAGGAAAAATAGCTTTAAGGCAGTCCACATCAGTATCGTGAATAAGAAAGCAAAGGTTAGCAGCTATCTTTCATTCCATTTTTTCTTCACTTAGAAATGCTCATGAAGACAAATAAGCAACAAGTTGGTCAAATTCCCTTGTAAACATGTTTATCTGACCTCCTGATGTATTTTCTAGTGGAACCATAATGGAGAGTTCTTCTTAAATATAAAATACCTTGAACAGAATATGTCTTTTCAATCCAAAAAAGCTATATACTGTATGATTTCATCTATATAACATTATGAAATGACAAAATTTGATAAGCAAACTTGGAATTTATTGAGTTATGGGGCATGGACTACTAAAAATACATCAGTAACTATGGGAATATAATTTGGATCTATTGTAGGAATAAAATTATTCCACTTGTGCAGATGATGCCCTGATGCATCTCTTAGGAACTCACATGTTAAATCTCAACAAGGGCACATCCTAAGGTGAAAAGCCATAATAGTGGTTTCAGACATGGCCTTGTTTGTTGACTTGTAGTTTGTGGTTGTCTGTATCCTTTGAAATATTAGTAAAATTTTGTAGAGGGTAAGAGATGTACTTTTTGTAAATTGACCTTTGTGTTATCTCAGTTTATTCAGTGAATTTTTTATTTCACATGTGAATTACACAAAGACTATTAATGGGAGCAGCTGTAGCTCAAGCAGTTGGGTGCTTACTTTCCAAATGGAGGGTCCCGGCTTCAGTTCCCAGTGCTTCCTGAAAAAATGAACAAAAACAAGCAAACAAATGATAAAACCAACTCAGGGTTAGCCAACGTGGATCAGTGGTTCAGTGCCGGCTTCCCACATAAGAGGTCCCAGTTCAATCCCTGGCCCTGGTATGTCAAAAAAAAAAAGTTATTAATAATCCATGCTTAATTAGTCTGGCTATTCTGAAAAACACTTTCATATAGAAATTCATGGGAGTGGAGGAAGAAATTTTTAAAAAGTAGAAATCACATACGGTCCAGCAATTTCACTTTTGGGCATTTGCCTCAGAATTCTGAACGTTCATGGCAACTTTATTTGTAATGGCCAAAAATTGGGAATAGCTCATATGTCCTTCAGCAAGTGAATGGTTAAACAAACTGTGGTGCATATATACTATGACATGTTCAGAAGCAAACTAGAATGAACTATTGTTATTTATGACAACGTGAATGGATCTCAAGGGAATTATGCTCCATGAAAAAAAGCCAATCCCAAAAGATCACATACTGTATGATTTCACTGATATAACATTTTGAAATGACAAAATTTTAGATAAAGAGAACAGATTAGCAGTTTTAGTTTCCCAGACAGTTTAAAGCATATATCATGAAATGGGTCAGGTTTCAACAATGGAAATTTATTCACTTGTGGTTAGAGTCCAGGAAAATGTCCAAATCAAGGCAATGCTTTATTCCTGAAGTCCTGCTGCTGGTGATCCTTGGCTTCTCTGCCACATGGCAAGATACATGGAAGCATTTTCTTGTCTCTCCATTTTCTTCTGGGTTTTGATGAATTCAGATTCTTGCCTCTGTGGCTTTTTTTTCCCCCTGTATATTCATTCTGTTTATAAAGGACTGTAGTGATAGGATTAATGTCCATCCTGAATGAGGTTGGTCACAACTTAACTGAAGTAGCTTCATCAAAAGATGTTATTTATAATGACTTTATGCAAACAAGAATGGATTAGATTTAAGAACATGTTTTTCTGGGTTACATACAGCTTCAAACCACCATACTCCACCCTCTGGATCCCAAAAAGACATGTTCTTTCCACTTACAAAATACATTCATTCCATCACAATATCCCTGAAAGCCTTAAGTAATTTAGTAATGCTAAGTACAAAGTTTCATCAAAATTGGTTAAAAGTGTGGTTAGTCTTGGGGCACAATCCCCTCTCTCTGTGGACCTATGAAACCTAGAGAACAAGTTATCTGCTTCTAAAATACAAATAACAGACAGGAATTAGATAATCATTCACATTCCTATAAGGAGAAATTGGAAGGAAAACAGGGGTCACAGTTCTCCCAAAATTCCAAAACCCTGCCGGGCATACTCCATTATATTTCAAGGTATGAGAGTCATCTATGGGACAATGTCTGTCCTCTGGGCCTGATGGAGCAGCAGCTCCAACCCTTTCAAGTGCTTGTACAATGGCCAGCCTCTCCCCAAACACTGGGGTGAATGCTCCATACTCTCCGACTTCTGGATGGTGGCCATGTTCTCCACAATGCCTAAGGAAAAAGATCCACCATCTGTGAAAGCTGGGGTGGCAGCCAGACTCTCTGCAATCCCCGGACCACAGACTCCAACCTCTGAGAACACTGGGGTGGTAGCATTCTTCCTGAAGAATCGGGTGGAAAGACAGCTCTCTCCGTATGCCGAGGTAGACTTGCACTTTTCACACATATGGGTGGGCTCACTCTCGTGGCCTGAGAAGATGTCTTCATTATAGACCTCAGCTTCCATGGCTCTGCCCTTGATGGAATTTTTCCTTCAATCTGTCCTTTTCCCATCCCTTTTAGTACAAGCTGGCAGTGTGGTCCCGTTCATACAGATCTCACAAAGAATTTGTAGGATTTACGTGTAGTACATAGAGGTCCACACCATCAGACAGTAGGACTTTCCACAGATCTTTCCTGGATAACTGTACCTCTAACCCTGACTTGTACTGAAATGAGTGACTGATTCCATATTCAGTTAAGCCTTCACATGGGGCATTATTCTCTGGGGACTCACTTTCCAGAAACAGAATTTTCCAAATCATCAATTTCTGGTTTCTTTGTGCCCTGATTTCTTTGTTTTCAGCTTATCCTTTTCCTCTCACATTTTACTATAAGCTGCAAGGAGAAAACAGGCTGCACTTTCCACACATAGCTTGGAAATCTCCTCAGCTAAATATCCCAGTTCATCATTCAAATTCTGTCTTCCAACAGAACTCAATTTCACTAGAACATACAACTTCAAGCCACCACATGATTTTCAGGGGTTAAAGACTGAGGTGGAGGAAGACACTTGGGGTGGATATGGCTATAAAAGGGTGAAATGAGTTGTGAAGCTATAACTATTCTGTATCTTGACTGTGGTGGTGGGTACATGAACCTACACATGTATAAAATTGTAAAGAACTTAATGCACACACATGCAAATTATTATGGCTAAAACTGGGTAAATCTGATTAACATCAGTGGTTTTTTATCAATATCACTTTCATGGCTGTGATATTGTACCATAGTTTTGTAAAATGTTGCCATTAGGGGAAATTGTATAAAATGTCCATGAGATCTCACTGTATTATTTCTTATAACTGCTTGAGAATCTGTAATTATGTGAATAAAGAGTCCAATAAATAAATATTCAGATTTTACTTTAAAAATTACACCTTACACTAAATATTATTAGAAACATAAGACTTGTAGAGGAAAATAAAAGCCATTCATTTTATTTATCATAGAAAAGGGAAAGGCTTATATAAAATAATACATTACCTTCACATATCAAAACATGTTGTGTGGATAATAAGATAGATTCTATTTTGCTCATATGAAGGCACAATAGAGTTGGAATTACAGCTTAGAAAGATATTAATTCAATACAACAAACATTTGTCCAATAAATTAGTATAGCTAATCCATGGAATACACTTATTTCTTACATAGTGTGCTCTCATACTATGAAAATTATGTGAATATCTGATGGGATACTATAAATTCGAAATGGAAAATTGTTAAATATGGATAATATATTATCAAGCACTCAGTCGACATTCAAATTATTTTAATTTTATTCATCAGTTTATTTGTGAGATCTTTTTTAAAATACATGCTTTTTTCATTTACCACTTAGTTTCAAGCACTGTGCTGAGCACTGAAGATAAAATGGAGAGTAAAATTAGATAAAAGTCTTGCCTTCTTGGAGGTCACAATCAAATAAGTTAAACACACATTAATTGACCAAACACACAAATAATCATAACACTAAAACTAAATGACAACTCTAGCAATTGCTATGAAGGAAAAATAAAAAGAACTGTGAGGACATAATAAAAGAAGTTGATATAATCCAAACAAACATTTAATTTGAATTCTGGTTGTTGAACATATTTTAACTCTTCAAAGAGGGGACATTCAGGGATAGGGAGGGTGGCAATTGAAACAAAGAAATAAAAAATGCAAAGGTACAGTAAAGGGAGGGAGCATTGAAGATACAAGCAAAGAAGAGGCCACTGAGGCTGGAATTCAAAGGGCCTTCAAGAGACAAATTTGATGGTAGAACGAATCTTGACTTTTCAGGATATTAAACTTTTTTTTTCCCATTGTAATAGGAATGGAAAAAAATTGGTCTTGAGCATTTGAATGTAGAGGGAGAAATGATTATATTTACATGCTACTACACTTGCTCCATTTACATTCTGGAAAATAGAATTTGAAATAATGGTTCACTAATGGACATAATCAGATAAGATCATCTTATTATTTAAAGTAAATGAGCTTGGACTAGAAAGAAGAAATCAAGATGTAAAATTCTGATGCTTTTTGAGATAGTTTACTTTGAAATCACATTTAAAATGGGTGTTTAAGCACTTCTCAGCCTTTTGGCTAAGATCAAGTGTAAATTGAACATGTTTTGGAGGTAGTGGGCAGGGAAGGAAGATGTGATTGTGGGCCTAGGTTTTTGGATTGTGCAATTGATTGGGTGGTCATGGCATTCATGGGGTTAAGTAGCCCTGGAAAAAGACAAAAGAAACAAGAAAAACATTTAGCAGAATGGGGCATTAGTGTAGTTTTGTACAGTAGGCTATATGGACCTGGAGCACAGATGTCAAAGAGGAGATTGTTTATTAACAGGGGACCCGTTAATGATGTGGTTGAGATCACATAGGAAGAGAGAAGAGTGAAATTTGTTTTGAGGAATGACATCAAATAGAGGTCATGTAAAAATAAGAGGAAGTATATAAAGTAAATGCTAGACAATTTTCTTTATTTTTACCTGAGTTATGCTGATATAGACTTTCCAAAAGTTCAATATTGTTTGAGAAGAATATTTTGAATAAAATGAGATTGAGGGATAATAAATTATGTTATAACCTTAACAATTCAAAATGCATTGGCTCCAGTACAATAGTTTTGTGGTTTAATTATGGGATGCATAAATCCTGTGATGTAAAAGAGGGAAATAGGAAAGGATAGCCGTAGTTGTAGTTTAGTTGATATAAAGGGTACGAAAGATTGAGGGACTTATTATCTGATGATTTCTATATTCTCTTGAAATAAGGTCATCTGCTAAGAGAGAGGGGTACATATAGGAGAGAAGTTAATGACTGGATGAGAGTAGAGAAAGTTTAAAGTTGTTTCTCTGAAAGTGTGAGAGTTCACCAGAGAAATATGATTTCTAGACTAGACTGAGATTTTGTCTGAGACTGATGGCTATTAATTTTTTTTGGCAACAATCATTTTTGTGATTGTTTTGTAAATTTCTCCAGCATTGTTAGGCTGTTCAGTGGCAGACCTGGTGAAATTAGACTGTTGAATTCTTCCAAGATTGGAATTCTTATAAAAAACTTAAAGTAGATACTACTGGTTTCTTACGGAATTGACCCAGAACTATTTTGTGAGCAGAAAATAAATTTTAATTGCATTAGGCCAGTTCAGTAAAAGCCTAGATAGTACATCATTTAGGCTTTGTGAGCCATAAAGTCTCTGTCACAACTCAATTACTCAACTGTGCAATTGTTATGCAAAAGAAGCCATAGGCAATACAGCAACAAATGAACATGGCTTTGTTCAATAAAACTTTATTTACAGAAGAAAATAAAACAAAGGAAGAATTCCAGATTTGATCCACATATTGTAGTTTGCTGACCCCTACTGTTAATACCCTGAAGTATCGGAATACACTTATCTCAAACTAGCCTGTCCAAGCTACTATATATATGCTATGAAAGACATATGGGCAGGGGAATTTATTGCATTTTTTTTTAAGGCAGCATATTTCATGTATTACTCCCCACCCCTCGAGATGGCTCCCTTGTCTGTTTGCTAGTTGTCTGTTTGGCTTTTTTTTATTTTTAGGAGGCATCAGAACTGAAACTGGGACCTCCCATGTGGGAGGTGGGCATTCAACTGCTTGAGCCACATCTGCTTCCCCCAGTTATTGTATTTTAAAATGCACTTTTGTAATAATATAGCATAGAAATGAACTTAAATAAGGAAGCAAATAAAACGAAAAGATAATGTACTAAGTATAATTAGGTAGAGTCAAAAATAGGATATTCCAATGAAATTAAATAGTTGTTTTAGCAGGATTGATTTAAAGGCAAGTTTGAAGTAGTTTTAAGTAAGTCATATGGGAATTGATGACAAGCTGTAGAGCATATTTTTGAGACTAGATGACAGGAAGCTAAATGCTAATAAATTGTGCATATTTACAGTAACTGGAGTACCTTATTACTCCTGTGTATCTAATGTGCCAGATATAGATGAATATATAGATATAGACATAAGTATAGATACAGGTATAGATGTAGTGATTGATGCTTAGCCCTACAATTTAGATACTAAAATGCCTGCCAGTTCATTCATTTTGGATTTGCATAAGACCAGTTTTTCAACTCATGAGTACAAATAAAAATTTATCTATTGTCCATTAGCACATTATAAAATAAAGTAGAACTTAACGATAAATAAATACCTCCACATGCAGAACTAATCTAGAAAAATCTAAGGAGTAGAGAGAGAAATCTATTTAATTATTACACTACATAACTATAAAAGCAGTCTTGACTGAAAATGTAACAAATAAATTGTGTTTTGGTAATTATAATCATAAAACCTACTTTAAGCGTAAAATTTTTTATTTATTTTAGGTTTCTGACATAATACTTGATATACAATAGGTTAAGAACACATCTTAACAATGTGTTTGCTGATACTGTGGACTATATTATTTTGTCATTGAAACGTATAAAACTCATTTTATAGTAACATGAAGAAGATAAACTGTTTCCCATTTTTTACATAAAAAAAAACTTCAATTAATAACTAGTTCACTTATTATGCACTAACTAATTTTTGACCAAGTTTTTTTCACTGATGTTATATTTGCTGAGGTCCCAAACTTGGGATTAGCCAAATTACTTGAAATATTTGGGCCACACGAGAATGGAATAATCATGACATTTTCTTAATTACTAAGCAGCCTCATTGAAATTAAGCTATTTGCTGAGATTTATGATGCAACAAAAATCTGTTTGGCACTTCGGGTATAAGCTAAATGTTTAGAGGGAGGGGAGGGGAGGGAAGGAGAAGGGAGGGAAAGGGAGAAAGGGAGGGAAGAGAGAGAGAGAGAGAGAGAGAGAGGAGGAAGGAAGGAATGTAGAAGGAGGGATAAAAGAGAAGTACATGTGATGCCATCTGGCAACAGAGTTTCCTTTGCCACTGCACACAGCTTATGTTCAGGAAGAACATACCAGACTTTCCGTCCCACCTAAACATTGATCAGTGGCATTATTTCCCATGCAAATACTATTTATTTTTCTCTCCAGATTTGGGTTTCTTATTTAGCATTGAATGGGCTTGGGGTAATGTAGACCTCCCTGATTTGGCCTGAAAATTGATTAATATTTTAATATTTAGGTGCACTTAAAATGTCTCATCTCATTACTCAAATGCCTTCCCTTCTGAGTGCTTCCTTTCTGTATTACTAATTATTCATTATGTAGAAGGGACTAAAGCTAAATTCTATCTTCTTGTATTTCACAGGTCTTTATGATTTGACTATTTTGTGCCCATCACACTCAGGATTTAAAAAATAGGAAGTTACATTTTAGTTGATTAAAATTTTTTTTTTCATTTAAGGAAATCAGATATGACCATGGAGTTAACTGGTTACAGAATTTGATCAGAACTTCGTCAGAATAATGGTTTGGATCTTTAAGTCCACTTCTCAGATTTTCATTTACTTCAGTAACTGAGATGGGAGAAAGCAGAGTTGTCTTTCTCTGGTCTTCCCTAACCTAATCTAGATGTCCAGAGGGTGGCCTAAGGCCTTCCTGTATGAGAAGATGACCCTAAGCATTCACTTCTGTACAAATTGAGTTCTTGTAGCAGATGACTGATCTTGGAGGTGAAGAGATTCTTACAGAAGTTACTTGATTTTACTCTTACCAGAACAATCTTGCCCAATTTATGATAAAACTAAAGTCTCAGTTGTGGAGAATTTTATTCTGCAATATTAGCTGCACCTAAAGATGGTTTATCTACACTTCCTACAATTGCTTTGTCAGTCTTATGGCAGGGCTGCATTTACTGGACAAGTGCCAGATTGAAGTTACATTTTCGTGATGCAGCACTTGTCCAGTAAATACAGCCTTTTAGTCATTTTCCATAGTTTTAAAAAAGGGTCTTAAAATCTCCTTGCTGTTTTTGCTGGGGATGGGTTGGAACAATGGTCACCTTCAGAGCCACGCACCCCAGCAATCTGAAGTAGCTCATCAAAACCAGTGATCAGCTATCAGAGTGCATTTCCCTGAATCTTGGGGAATTAGGTCTTTATATCCAACCCTGGCACAATCAAGCTGCCCTAGGGTTGGGGTTGAGGACCTCATTGCTGCCTGCCATGACACTAGGGGATGGACAATGGCAGCCCCTGCTCAGAGAGTGCAAGTCACTGGCATGTGCCACAATTTACCACTTTCTTTCTCCTGCTCTTCCCTGGAGTTTCAAAATACTTGCTTCAGATAGTTCCTGCCTATGTAATAGTTGTTCTGGTGGAGGTACTGATTCCTGGAACTTCCTACTCCATCATCTTGCCACAATCCTTCCTGATAGTATTGTTTTTACTCACAGTCTCCTCACTGAAGGACAGACTACTTCTTGAAATTTAACAAGTCTAAAAGCTGCTCATGCTGAAGGAGTTTTTTCTCATTTCACAAAGGACCTCTGGCAAATCTTGTCAACATATTAATAGAAGCCCTTCTAATGATAAATAATTTCCTTATATAGGAAAAATAATTCTCCTTATGAGAATTCCATAGATTATGCATTAACTATATTTTTATTCTATATTAAATTGAAGGTATAAATATCACATTATGTATTTAGCTCCTCAGGTTTATCAAAATTTATCGGATAGTGGTGGATTTTGGAAAAGCTTCAGGAAAGCAATCAGATTTGCACTAGACCTTGAAAAATGAGTAGGCATTGAGTCAATTCATGTTGCAGAGTCTTGGTGTGCTAAATAGGAAGCACTTGGCAATTCCCATTGCTAAGAGAAGAAATAATTTAAATGGTTGAGGTCAGAAATTCAGTATAAGAAAGATGTATAATGCTATGACTTATATTAAGGGGAAATTACCTGAAGCCTTAATAATCATGCTTCAATTTTAAACATTTTTTGGATGTAATTGTTCTCAATTTTAATACTCACACTGTTATAAAGTTTAAAATTAATGAAGTCTAGTCTGCTGCCATTTGATTCACATACATAATTTCTACTAATGCTAATAAAACCAACTAATCTTTGTTTGATATTATGTATCTCATATTTATGCTTTTGTGAGAGCCAATGAAATCTCCAGCAATGATCCCATAACATCTGAGTATTTCTAGAAAAGTTACTTTATAGGTAAATCACCAAATATCAGAATACATGTGAAACTAAGTTCATAAGTACCCTTTTAATAATCTCAAAATCTGAAAAAAAAGTAATAGTTATGTTTAGATTCCAATTGCAATAAATCACTGAAATAATACCCATTACTAAGTGAGGAAGGAATCCAGGAGTGCATGTCAAAATTGTCACTGTTCTGATCTTGATTCACCAGATTTCATTATGATCAAAACGATATTCAGTCATTGCCAAGAAAGTGTGATAAAAGTGAATAATTACAGTCACAAAAAACAAAATGCAGGAAATTTTGAGTTTGTGAATTTAAAGGGAAAAATAAATAATTACTAAAAAATTAGTTAAAGAAAACATTCCTTTTAATTCAGTTATTTTTAACCACATAGTGAAAATTCCAGTTGTTCTTGTTCCATGAGTTAAATTTGAAGTTTAAATAGCCAGAGATTGGGAGTGTTCATCATACATCTAACTCTTCTTTAAAACCACCTTAAAAGAGAAATAATATTACCAGTTAAATGAATTTTCAAGATCCTAATAAATATCACATTTACAGTTTATTAAATTATAGGGTTAGTCTTTTAGTCTTTTAACTTTGCAAAAATTGAAAAAATGCAAATATAAAAGAGAGACAATGCTGTAATCAATTTATTTTTTGCTTCAAATATTTACATAAAATACATTGGAAAGACACAAAATTCAATGAAGACTACCTACTTAAAAAGAATTTAGGGATTATGACAATTCTCTAAATTTTCATCAGTTTCATAAAGCAAATATTTATATTGTTACCATATATGTAAACATTGAATTCAAAACATATCTTGAGATATCTTTAAATATACATTATATGTGGGTGCAATGACTAGAGTAACTAGTTAATGCAGGTAACTAAATGGTCCATATTCCTTTAGCCTAAAACATTAATTTTGACATATGGATATTGATTTTATAAGAATGGAATATAGTCCTAATTTATTTTGTAACTAAGATAAATTACTGGACTTAAAGTACATCAATAAATATATTTTTACTGTAGAGATATATTTTAAAAATTAAATGACTAACACATGAATTAAATATCTGCGAAGGAATTTTCAGAGATTATTACATTATTATTGGTTAACAGAACTCAACAACTTTTGAACCAGATTTTTTACTTTGACTAGATTTATCTTATTAATTCATTAAACAATAATGAAGATGCATCAATGCTTTCAGACCATTAGGTACTAAGGTCATACTGTATTTTAGTAGCAAGCTCATGTATATATCAACTGAATTTCTGTATCATCTTCATTTTGAGAAGCCTGTGGAGGCCAATGACTATTATAAAATATAATAATTACAATAAATTTCAAAAATTCTGTCTATCTAAGGATCATTCTCAGAGATAATGATTATTATCAATTACCAGTGATATCATTCCAGAAATTGTTCATTATATATATAAACATTATACACATGTGCATATCCGTACACTTATACATCTATAAATATATTTAAACATGAGCTTTAAAATGTTTTGTTAAGTCATTATATGATACACACTGCTTTGTAATTTATCTTTTTATTTACAAAGCATGATGTGAACCTCTCTAAATTTTAGAATATATGAAGAGCTCATGCTTTTGAAAGCTAAATTATATTTCACTGTATGGCAATGCAACAATAGAAAAATAAATGATAACTAAGATAACGAAAAAATAGACAATATAGGACCAAATGTAATTTAAATGTCACAATACACAATGTTTGTAAGGGCATAAAAAAATGGGACACACAAATTTTGACAGGGATGTAAATTAGTATAGTCATTCATAGGACTATTTGCTAATATGTACTAGAATTTAAAATAGACATATTCTCTAAACCCCTAACTCCACTTTTAAGAATTTATCAATCTGAAATCCTGACAAAAGTACACTGAGTTTGAATACTAGTAAGTGTATTGCATCATATTCATACACAATTTAGAAAAAATAATCAAATGTCTTTCACTAAGCAACGTTCAGGTAATGATATATTTAAATTAGATTTTTAAAGATCTGATTGATACAATTTTGTAGTTATAAACATATTTTGCCTCAGAAGGTGGACAGAGTAGATTCATTCTTTGTTATAGAGAGAGTTCTTGTATGAAAAAAACAAAAGAAAACACAAAGGTCAGAAGGAAAGTGAATTTGAGAGTAAGCTAATGAGTCTGTGAAACTCTCATTTATTCTAATGAATCAAATGATCATAGAGATTTTCTCTAGCTACATTTTATCTTTTTTTTTTTTTTCTCAGAGTGCCCAGAGAGTTTAGAAGAAAATCTCACATATTTTCAGAAGGATGCAATCAAAATTCCAGTAGCAATTTTATTAAACTTGACAAGCTCACGACAATAGTTAGGAAGAACAAAAGGTCAAGCATAGCTAAGAAGAAAGAGAAGAACAAAAGGTGAGATTATTGCCGCAAAGCTTATCAAGACATATTATTACATTAATTAATACTGTATTATTAGTACAAGGATAGGAAAAACAAAACCAATGAAAAAGCATAATGATTCTAAAATAGAGATATAAATATGTGAACTGGATTTACTGCAGCACTTGCATTAGAGCTTATTGAAACAATAATGTCCTATTCACTAAAAATTCCTAGGACAATTGATTATCTTTATGGTGAAAAAAAAATAAACATTCAAATTGGATCCATACTGAACATCATCTTCAAAAATCAACTCCATGTGAAATAAAAAAAATAAAAATGAAAGTCAAAATGATATATTTTAAAAGGCAATGCAGGTGAATATTGGGATAATATGGTAAAAATGAATAAATTCAGCTATATTTAACTTAAGAAGTTTGTCCATTAAGAAACATAAAATGAAAGAGCAAAGTCAAATCAAACACTGAGATGAAATACTTGCAGCAGTATTCAAAATATTTAAAGCCTATTTGTGAATCAAAAAGCAACATATGAAATAATAATAATGACTAAAAATATTAAAAAGTGTCAAGAAGAAGCATTTCACAGAATATCAGTAAGAATGGTCACCAACATATGAAAAGAGTAAATGCCTGTGATGTAAAGCCTAAAATTAAGATACTGGGAAGGCCCTGAATGGCCTAATTGGAAATTCCCCTCTCTATTCTGCTCCTGCAGATAAGGTCCCCTAGCCAAACAACCCTCCTTTATCAAACACACCATATGCAGTTCCTACTTATCTCTAAGTAGTGGGTTTTAGTTCCTGCAAGCCAATGGAATTATTCATAAAACCAATCATATCCTTCCCTCTTGACACTGCAAAGCCTGCCTCCCATAGAGTCTGCCTGTTCCCTGTGTTCCCAAGTGCAACCCTCTTGTGGCCCCCTGTATGGCCCAAAGTAATTATTATCCTGATAACATATAACTTGCCATTTACTTAATTTTTTTGGTAATGTTAATATTTTCCTATTTAAAAGTATTTCTCAGGAATCAAATCCTTGTAAATTTAATCCTCAGTATTTTATGACGGTATTTAAAAACTTTATGTTTAATTTGTCCTTGGTATAAAACCACAATTAATTTTTATACTAACCTTATATTCAGTCACCTTGCTAAAAACAATGATTAAATGTTATGTCATCTGTAAACTTTTTGGCATTTTTCTATGTAAACAATTTTATCATTTACCAAAAAAGGCTTTTTATTTCTTTATTTCAAATTATTAAGCCTTTTCTTTCTTTGTGTTTTTTTCATTGCCCTGGCTATTTTCTCTAATATGATATTTAACAGATATATTCCTTATACTGATCTGAGGAAAAATCATTCAATTTTATACCTTAAAGATATCTTTGCTATAGGTTGTTTTCAAATGTCTTTTATCAAATTAAGTTTCCTTCCTGGAACAAACTCAACTTGAATTTGATGTATCATTCTTTTGTCTGTATTTCTAGATGTCATAGCCTCAAAAAGGTTAATACATTTATATTATTATATATATTATTCACGAGAGGTTGATTTATAATTTTCATTTCCTGTAATATTTACAAGTTAGATTATGAAAGATTGATAGTCTTCTAAAACAAGTTAAGACATGTTTTTTTATTTTCCATTTTTGAAGTATTTTATGAAAAATTGTGATTTTTTTCTATAACTTTTTTAGAAGAATTCTCCGTTTTAGTTTTTTTGGGTGAGGGGCATTTTTCATCCATATTTTTTAAATGGAAATAAGAATTTTTCTATTTTTTGTCTAGTAACTTTTCGTAGGCAATATTATTTTGGTTATGTTTTCATTCCATATAAATATTAAAGTATATTATCTTAAAGTTTTTCTAATGTTTTCTTTTTATAATATTATATCCAAGATCTGAAGTGGTACCCCTTTTATTCTTCCTATCATTGGGAATTTTTCTTTCTTTTTTTGTCTCGCTAGGGACTGAATATTTTATTTTTTTCTAAGAACGAAATTTTTATCTTCTCTATTGTATATTCGTCTTCTGGTTTATTTATTTTTGGTCATTTCTATAAAATTTTCTTCCTTCTCTTTTATTTACTTTTATGCTTTGAGATGAATTCTTAATCTTTTTAAATTTTGTTATTTTAATCCTTTGTTCTCATCTATTATGAATTTAAGGCTACAAAATTTCCCTATATATACCTATAATTGCACTCAATAAACTGGGAAATATCATGCCTTCTTAATATTTAAATCCAAATATTATTTTTAATTTCCAGTAGTATTTCTTCACAGATCTAAGGTTATTTCAACAGCCTTTGTTTATTTTCCAAACATTTTTGTAGTTTTTGGATTTGATTTCCAGTCTTAAATCACAGTATAAGAATATAATATCTTTGTGTATTCAGGTTTTTGAAATGTGTTGAGACTTGCATTATGAGCTGACCTCATATGAATTTTAATAAATTCATAATAAACTGTTTCATGGACACCTTAATATAATGTGCATTCTTCAGTTGCTGTATATATATGAAAAAGCCAACTTTTTTAATTGTGTTGTTCAAATTGTGCATATGTTTACTCAATTTCATTCTCCTTATCCTATCAATGACAAGGAGGTATAAGTTAAAATATCCACTTTTGTTTTAGATTTGTCTATTTTTCCATTTAATTTTGTGAATATTTGCTTTATATATCTTAAGATTATATTATTAGGTAAATATTTTGAGGGAATAATATTATGACATGCATATTTATATCTATACAAATTACTTTCTTCCTAAGGTTTTAAGACGTTATTATGAAAGGGACCAAACTTTTGACCTCTGTCTTTATCTTCAGTATTGCCTCTTACATTAAATATATTTTGTCTGATAATAGTATAGCCACACCAACTTTTTTTATTTTTGCTTAGTGTTTGCATTGCATATGTTTTGACATCATTTTACTTTAACTGTTCTGCATCTTTATTTTTAAAATGTGTCTGTGTTTTTCATTAGGCAGCAATAAGATTTTTTAAAATTTTGCTCAATTTCTTGATTGTTGTTTATTTAATTTTGTTTTTTACTTTCATGTGTGAACTAGAATTTCCTTGAATAGGAATTCTGGGTTGACATTAATTTTCATAAAAAACCTGAAAGTTATAATTACATTGTCTTCAGTTTTCCATCACTTCTCTTGCGAAGTCAGATAACAGTAACTATTAAACTTAACATTATATCATCCCACATTTGACTATTTTTAAAAAATATTTTTCTGATCATTTACTGTTTAATCCTTTGAAACATTCTTGGATATGTTCTCATTAGATTTGTTTCTACTCTGTTCTTTACCTCTACTCCTTTTTGGTTTCCAATTACATATATATTAGACTTTTTTTTTTTAAACATCCACCTTCTTTTTTCTATCATTTCATTTTTGTTTTCTCTCTGCTTCAATCTTGATATGTTACATTGATCTATTCCTTAGAATACTAATAATCTGGTTAGCTTCATTTAATCTGTTATTAGTCCCAACTCTTATATTTTTAATGTAGGCTATTGGTGTTATTCTCTCTAAATATACTTTTTTTTTTTTTAAGATTCTAGTTCTCTGGTGAAATTGTCCATGTATATTCTTGGCTATATTAACAACCATATAAAAGAAAATGCTATATCTGGTTACACCAATACCTGGATCTTTTTAAACTTCATTTAATTGTCTGTCTTTTCCTCTTATTCTTATATCTCAGTGCCAGTTAATGTTCTTGTTGAATGTCAGACATTGAGAATGGAAAACTGAAGAGGCTGGTTGCTTCAGTATCCGCCACAAAAGATTTTCCTCGGAGTTTAGCAATAATTAGCATAGTAACATATCACCATAATCCAATCTAAAATTAAAACTCATTCAAGGTTTTGGGTTTATAAGGCTTGATCCATCTTCAATCCAGGTAGTCCTTTGATATAGTTATACAGCAGTCACGGCTGAAAACCTGTTTTATTTTCCTTTTCTAGGCATGCCCTTGATTTGTTTTTATTATTTTTATGGTTTTGCTTTCCATCAGTATAAAACTTCAATGGTTCTGATTAGCGTCACCGGGTCTTTCTAGTAGTTTTTATTTCATTTTCTTGGCCTGCATTGCTTACAAATTAGCAAATGCACAGAGTGGAAAAACAGCTTAAGCTTTTGGGTTTGCTTCTCTATGATTTGTTTCCCCTACAAAATTTGATAAATTTTGCATCATATACATGTAAAATGACTAATTACTCCACTCAGATTTTTAGCAGGCATTTCTCCATGGTTTCTCAATCTCTCCACCTGAATCTCTAATAAATCAGTAAATTCCTCAAAGAGAAAACAATAGAAAATATTGGACTCACCGATTTCTTCAGCATATTGGCTCCTGAATTCCAGGTTAACTTGGTTCTTTCTTAATACCTTCAAACTGATTTTTTTTTTTAAATGCCTGCTTCTTTTGTTATTCTTGGTCA
The DNA here is from genome assembly GCA_029593785.1 of Cabassous unicinctus. Taxonomy (NCBI): domain Eukaryota; kingdom Metazoa; phylum Chordata; class Mammalia; order Cingulata; family Chlamyphoridae; genus Cabassous; species Cabassous unicinctus. The sequence continues at coordinate 15,045 of JAQZBX010001714.1, read as the reverse complement.
GTTATAAGGGAGTTAATCATAACCAGAAGTTGAAATATGTCTATCATACTTTAAGGGCATTCTTGCCACTTTTTGAAATTATTACTGAGTCTTCTACTATTTGAAAAAATCCATTTCTTATTTTACTGGATGCACATGCAATAAGATTGCAAGTAGTTTAAGTTAAATTGGCTTGCAACTATCCAGATTTTTCTGCTAATTTTCTCTTTTGACAAACATAGCAAATGATAAGCCTTGACTAAATTTTCAATCTCGTTATTACATTTTTATTAAATAATATCTTAAATTCCCTTAAATGGCAATTTTTAAAAAAGCAGTATCTGTCCTAAATGTTAAAGGCACTTAAAGATATGCAAGTCAAGTTGGATGGGATTTTTCCACATTAAAATTCAAATTTTGTAAACTATATAATTTTTAATAAGAAGAGATAAAGTTTTATAAAGATTTTTTTTCTGCTATATGGCAAAATAAAAATATATTTTAAATAAAGTCTGTAAGGAAAATTGAAGTATATTATTTTTATAAATGGATTAGAAGAAAATAGTAGATTTAAAAAAAAAGAAAAGAATTCCTCTGAGAGCATCATACTGTGAAGAATAAAATTTGCCCACAAACAAAGGATTATTTGTTCTTAAAAGACATTGGTAACTAAAGATACCCACTTAAGAGAAAATCAGGCATATTAAAATTTCTTCTTGAGGGAAAAGGAAGTTTTCCTACTTAAAATTCAATGTAAATATGAACTGGGAAACTTATGCAGTATTTTTAAAACATCATTGCCACTAGTACTTAAATTGGACTGTTAAAATTATTGTCATTATTGACTATTGAACTAAAATCTAATGCATAACTAACTGATCCTAACCATACCTGGTACGCAGTTGGCCATGGTGTGGGTCATTTCTAAGTAATCTATACATAAGAATAACACACAGATTTAAAAATATATCCAGTATATTCTCTTAGATATGACTGATTCTATACATTTGTGTTCTTATAATTTATTTTTTAATATATTTTTAAATTGTAGTATATCATTCATACATAAACATGCATAAACAATAAAGTGTATAGTAAAGATTGTGAACTTACAAAATAAACATACATAACATCATACAGGGGTATCATACATTGCCCCTCCACTAACACATTGCATTGTTGTGAAACATTTGCTACAAACTATGCAAGAGCATCATCAAAATATTGCTACTAACTATAGTCCCCATCTTACATTTGGTGTATTTTTCTCCCAACCCACCATATTTTTTAAAAATATGTTTTTATTACAGAGGTGGTGAACTTGCAAAACAATCATACACATGTGCAGAATTCCCATGCAACACCCCTTCACCAACACACCACACTGTGCTGTAACATTTGTTACAGATTATGAGATAATATCATCAGACTATTACTAACAACCATGGTCCATAGTGTACATTTGGCACACTTTTTCCATACACCTCCATTATCAACACAGTACTTCTTTGGCATTGATGCAAGAATATTATAGTATTGCTGTTAACAACAGTCTATAGGTCACACCAATTGTAGTTTTTCCATGCTTCTTCACATTCCTACCACCCTGCAATAGTGATGTACATCTGCTCTAGCTCACAGAAGGACAATCTTGCATTTGTACTCTAAACCACAATTCTCATCCACCTCTGGGTTCACTGTATTATTCAGTCCCTAGATTATTTTTTAGTTTCTTTCAATTGACATTTACTTCCTCAGACTAGCCTTTTCAGCCACAATCCCATTTATAAACCAGTTGCTACTCACTATAATGTGTTACCATCAACTCTATTCATTTCCACACTTTTACAGGCAACTTCATTAAAGCTTCTACATATATTAAGCATCAGTAGTTCTTCTCAACCTCCTTTTATCTCCCAATAACCTATACTCTAGGTTTTAACTCCATGTGTTTATTCTTTGTATTTAGATCATATTAATGAGATCATGCAATATTTGTTCTTTTGTGTCTGCTTACTTCGCTTAGTATAATGTCTTCAAGATTCATCCATTATTTCATATGTGTCCTAGTTTCATTTCTTCTTACTGCAGAATAGTATTCTACTGTATGTATAAATCACATTTTGTTTATCCATTCACTGGTTGATGGACACTTGGGTTGTTTCCATTTTTTGGCAATTGTGAATAACGCTGCTATGAACATCGGTGTGCAGATGTCTGTTCGTGTCATAGTGTTTAGTTCCTCTGGATAGATTCCTAGTACAGGAATTGCTGGATCATATGGCAGTTCTATATTTAGCTTCCTGAGGAACCACCAAACTGTCTTCCACAGAGGCTGCACCATTTTACACTCCCATCAACAGTGAAGGAATGTTCCTATGTCTCCACATCCTCTCCAGCACCTACTGTTGTCTGTTTTTTTAATAATGGCCATTCTATGTGCTGCTGTTAGAGGATATCTCATTGTTGTTTAAATTTGCATTTCCCTAATAGGTAGTGATAAGGAACATTTTTTCATGCGCTTTTTGGCCATTTGTATTTCCTCTTTGGAGAAATGTCTATTTAAATCTTTTGCCCATTTTTTAATTGGATTGTTTGCTATTTTATTGTTGAATTGTATGATCTCTTTAAACAGAATGGAAATCAAGCCCTTATTGGATATATGGTGTATTAGTCAGCCAAAGGGGTGCTAATGTGAAATACCAAAAATGGGTTGGTCTTTATAAAGGGTATTTATTTGGGGTAGAAGTTCACAGTTACCAGGCCACAAAGCATAAGTTTCTTCCCTCACCAAAGCCCATTGTCACGTGTTGGAGCAAGACAGCTGCCGACGTTTGCCCAGGGTTCAGGCTTCTTGGCTTCCCCTCTTCCCGGGGCTGCATTTCTCTCCAGGCTTAGCTCCTGTTTCCTCCACAAGGTCAGCTGTAGGCGATCAGGCGAACGGTTCGCTTCTCTTCTCCTGGGGCCTTCTTTCCAACATCAAAGCTGCTTTTCAAAGACTACTTCTCAGAAGACTGCTTCTCAAAAGACTGCTTCTCAAAAGACTGCTTTAACTCTGTTCTTTGCCTTGTCTTTTATATTCGATTCCCCCACCCACCAGGGTGTGGGGCTCAACGCCCTACTGACTGACGTGGCCCAGTCAACACCCTAATCATAATTCAATCATGCCCAGATTAACAGATCAGATTACAGGCATGATCCAATTATATTTTTGGAATTCATAATTACATCAAATTCCCCAACGGTTACATATGGTTTCCAAATATTTTCTCCCATTGAATGGGCTGCTTTTTCACCTTCTTGATGAAATCTTTTGAATCACAGAAGTGTTTAAGTTTCAGGAGGTCCCATTTATCCATGTTATCTTTTGCTGAATGAAAACGTTCAACAAAAGTTTTAAGAATGCACCACCTACCAGCAGGTTTTGAAGATTTTCCCCTACATTTTCTTCTAGAAGCTTTACTGTACTTGCTTTTATATTTAGGTCTTTGATCCATTTGAGTTGATTTTTGTGTAAGTTATGAGATAGGGGTCTTCTTTCTTTCTTTTGGCTACGGATATCCAGTTCTCCCAGCACCATTTGTTGAATAAACTGATCTGTCCCAGCTGGGTGGATTTGACAGGCTTGTCAAAAATCACTTGTCCATAGATGTGAGGGTCTGTTTTTGAACCACTAATTGGGTTCCATTGTTCTATGTGTCTATCTTTATGCTAATACCATGCTGTTTTTTACCACTGCAGCTACATAATATGATTCAAAGTCTGGAAGTGAAGGCCCTCCAACTCACTTTTCTCTTTTAAGATGTTTCTCGCTATTGGGGACCTCTTACACTTCCAGATAACTTTAATAATTGTGTTTTCCATTTGTTTAAAAAATGCTGGTGGAGTTTTTATTGGGATTGCATTGAATCTGTATATCATTTTGGGTAGAACTGATATATTAATGATATTTAGTCTTCCAATCCATGAGCATGGAATGTTCTTCCAATTATTTCGTCTTTTTAAATTTCTTTTAGCAGTGTATTATAATTTTCTGAATACAAGTGCTTTTCATCCTTGGTTAAGTTTATTCCTAAATATTTGAATCTTTTAGTTGCTATTGTAAATGCAGTTTTTTTCCTGACTTCCTCCTCAGATTGCACATTAGTGGTGCATAGAAACACTACTAAATTTTGTGTATTGATTTTGTGTCCTAACACTTTACTGAAATTATTTATTAGCTGTAGCAGTTTTTTTGTTGATTTTTGGGGACTTTTAGATATACAATCATATCATCTGTGAATAGTGAAAGTTTTAATTCTTCCTTTCCAATTTGGATGCCTTTTATTTCTGTTTCTTGCCGATTGGTCTAGCTAGAACCTCTAGCACTATATTGAACAACAGTGGTGACAATGGGCATCCTTGTCTTGTCCTTGATCTCAATGTGAAAGCTTTCAATATTTCAGCATTGAGTACAATGTTAGCTATGGGCTTTTCATATATGGCCTTCATCATGTTGAGAAAGTTTCCTTCAATTTCTATTTTTTGTAGTATTTTTGTCAAGAAAGGATGCTGTATTTTGTCAAATGCTTTTTCTGCATCAATTGATAAGATCATGTGATTTTCTTCTTTATTAATGTGGTGTATTATGCTGACTGATTTTCTTGTGTTGAACCAGCCTTGCATGCCTTCTGTAAAACCCACTTGATCATAATGAATAATTCTTTTAATGTGTTTTTGGATTAGATTAGCAATATTTTATTAAGGATTTTTTTCATCTGTATTCATTACAGAAATGGATCTGTAATTTTCTTTTTTTGTATTATCTTTATCTGGCTGTGGTAATAGGGTGATATTGGCTTCATAGAATGAGTTTGGTAGCATTCCTTCCTGTTCAATTTTTTGGAAGAGCTTGAGTAAGATTGGTAATAAATTTTTTTTGAATGCTTGTGAAACCTTCTGGTCCTGGACTTTATGTTTTGGGGAACTGTTTGATGACTGTTTCAATCTCTTTACTTGTGATCGGTTTGTTGAGGTCTTCTATATCCTTTAAGGTCAGTGTAGGTTGTTTGTTCCTAGGAATTTTTCCATTTCGTCTACATTGTCTAGTTTTTTGGCATAAAGTTGTTTATAGTATCCTCTTATGATCTGTCTTATTTCTGTTGGGTCAGTAGTAATGTTCCTGTTTTCATTTTTTCATTTCATTTATTTGCATCTTCTCTCTTTTTTTCTTAAACATTCTAACTAAGGGTTTGTCAATTTTGTTAGTCTTCTCAAAGAACCAACTTTTGTTTTTTTTAATTCTATTTTTTTGTTCTCAATTTCATTTATTTCTGCTCTGATCTTTGTTATTTCATTTCTTCTACTTGTTTTGGGATTAGTTTGCTGTTCTTTTTCTAGTTACTCCAGCTGTGTAGTTAGGTCATAGACTTTAGCTCTTTCTTCTTTTTTAATGTAATCATTGAGAGCTAAAAATTTTCCTCTCAACACTGCCTTCACTGCATCCCATAGGTTCTGATATGTTGTATTCTCATTGTCATTCGTCTCGAGATATTTATTGATTTCTCTTTAAATTTCTTCTTTGACCCACTGATTATTTAAGAGTGAGTTGCTTAATCTCCATATATATGTGAATTTTCCATTTTTCTGCCACTTGTTGATTTCCAACCTTATTCCATTATGATCAGAGAAAGTGCTTTGTATAATTTCAATTTTGTTGAATTTTTTGAGATCTGCTTTGTGACCCAACATATGGTCTTTCCTGGAGAAAGATCTATGAGCACTTGAAAAGAATGTATATTCTGCTGTTTTGGGGTGCAGTGTTCTTATATGTCTATTAGGTTTAGTCCATTTATCATATTATTCAAGCTCTCTGTTTCTTTATTGATCCTCTGCCTAGATGTTCTATTCAATGCTGAAAGTGTTGTATTGAAGTCTCCAACTATTATTGTAGAGATATCTATTTTTCCCTTTAGTTTTACCAGTTTTTGCCTTATGTATCTTGGGGCATCCTGGTTAGGTTCATATACATTTATAATTGCTATTTATTCCTGGTGAATAATCCCTTTTATTAATATATAATATTCTTCCTTGTCTCTAATAACAGTTTTGCTTTTAAAGTCTATATCATCTGATATAAATATAGCTACCCCAGCTTTTTTTTTTTTTTTTTTTTTTTTTTGGTTACTGCATACATGGAATATCATTTTCCAACCTTTCACTTTCAATATATTGGTATCCTTGGTTCTAAGGTGAGTCTTTTGCAGACAGCATATGGATGACTTATATTTTTTTATCCATTCCGCCAGTCTGTGTCTTTTGATTGGGGAGTTTAATCCATTAATATTCAATGTTATTACTGTAAAGGCAGTTCTTATTTCATCTATTTTGACCTTTGCATTCTATCTGTCATTTTATGTTTGACACTTTTAGTTACTGTTATTCATCATTTCTAGACTCTCTAGAAGTCTAGTCATCATTTCTAGACTCTCTTCCAAGCATCTCTCTCCTATCTTTTCTTTTCAGGCTGTAACACTCCCTTTAGTATTTCCTGCAAAGCTGGTTTTTTTGTTAAAAACTCTCTCAGTTTCTGTTTATCTGTGAATATTCTAATCTTGTCCTCATTTTTGAAAGATAGTCTTGCCAGATATAAAATTCTTGGCTGGCAGTTTTTCTCTTGCAGTATCTTAAATATATCATACCACTGCCTTCTTGCCTCCATGGATTCTGATGAGAAATAGGCTCTTAATCTCATTGGGTAGCCCTTTTATGTTATGCAATGCTTTACTCTTGCTGCTCTCAGAATTCTCTCTTTGTCTTTTGCATTTGACATTCTGATTAGTTTGTGTCTTGGAGTTGGTCTATTTGGATTTATTTGGATGGAAGTACATTGTGCTTCTTAGACATGGATATTTATGTCTTTCAATAGGGTTGGGAAATTTTCCACCATTATTTCTTCAAGTATTCCTTCTGCCCCTTTACTCTTCTGTTCTCCTTCTGGAACACCCATGACACATATGTTTGTCCATCTTTTGCTGTCATTTATTTCTCTGAGACCCTGTTCAATTTTTTCCATTCTTTTCTTCATCTGTTCTTTTGTAGGTTCACTTTCAGAAGCCATGTCTTAGAGCTCACCAATCCTTTCTTCTGCTTCCTCAAACCTGCTGTTATATGCCTCCAGTGTATTTTTAATTTCATTTATTGCACCTTTCATTCCCTTAAGGTCTGCTATTTTTCTATGTATGCTTTCAAATTCTTCTTTGTGTTCATCCATTGTCTTATTAATATCCTTAATCTCTTCAGCCATCTCATTGAATTTATTAAGGAGAATTGTTTGAACATCTATGATTAGTTGTCTCAACTCCTTTATGTCATCTGCAGGCTTATCTTGTCCCATTAACTGGGCCATATCTTCCTGTTTCTTGGTATGGATTGTAATTTTTTGTTGGTGTCTTTGCATCTGGCTTGCTAGATGTATTTATTCTGGGTGCAGTTTCTCCCTTCAGTTTAGGGCTTTCTTTTCTTTTCTCCCTTGCTGGTTGTGTGGTAGAAGCCAAGGATGTAGTTGGTGCTGTAAGCTATGGAGGCTGAAACTGCCCACGTTGCCCCATGAATTAATGATGTTTCTCCCACCTTTCTCCTCTGTCAGGGGTAGGGACAGAGCTGCAGCTGTGTATAATAATCCAAGTTGGGCATGAAAAGACTGTCTGTAGTTGCTCGGAGAGACTGATAAAGCTTCAAACTCCTACCTCCCCTACCTTGGCAGGGATGGAGCTATAGTTGTAGGCAGAAATCTATGCTGTGTGTGTCCAAAATGACTACATTGCTCAGGGAAACTGACATAGCACTATACCCCTCCCTGACATGGGTGGGAATGGACCCTCTGGAATGCCCAACAATCTAATCTGTGTGGATCAAATATGCCTGCAGTTTCCCTGAGAAGTTAAGGGAGTATTGTTCCTTCTGCCCTTTAGGAGGTGGGAACAGAACCACTAATGCCCAACAGTTCAGTCCCTGTAGCCTGAAAGTACCCTCTGTTGTCCAGAGTGGCTGAGGAAGCACCAGCCCCCTTCTATCTTATTGGGTGGTGGGGGTGGTTCTACAGATGTCCAACAGTTCAGTCCCTTTAGGCAGAGAATACCTGCTGTTGCCCGTCGGGGCTGAGGAAACACGATCCACCTCTTATCTTATTATGGCATGGGGTTGGATCCACAGGCACCCAATAGTTCAGTCCCTTTAGGTTGAAAGTACCCACCATTGTCAGGAGAGGCTGTGGTGACACCAGATACCTCCTATCCTACTGGGAGTGGGGATGGATCCACAGGCATGCAACAGTCCAGTCCATGCAGGCTGAAAGTATCTGCCATTGCCCAGAAACTGTGGAAACACCAGCCCCCTTCTTTCCTATTGGGGCATGAGGGTGAATCCACAAGTACCCACCAGTCCAGGCTGTGTGGGACAAAAGTACCTGCAGTTACCCAGAGAGTCTGAGCAAACACAGTCTGTCTCTTATTCTCTTGGGGATGGGGGTGGAGTGACAGGTGCCCAACAGTCAGGTTTGTGCAGGCCAAAAGTGCCTGAAGTTGCCATGAAAGGCTGAGGGAGCACCAGCCCCCTCCTATCCTTTGGGGGGACAGAGGTAGAGATGGACTTGAAGGCACTCAACAAACCAGTTCATGTGGGCTGAAAACTCCTGCCATTGCCCAGAGAGGCCAAGGATAACCAGTACCTCTCCTATCCTATTGAGGCTCGGACATGCAGCCCCAGTCAGGTGACTGACTGTTCAGTCTATACCAGAGGAGAGCACTTGCAGTTGCATGGAGAATCTGGTGCAGGTCCCACTGCTTCCTCTCTGATGGAGGTGGGGCTGGAGCCTAGGCTAGGGCTGCAGTCTGATTTTGGTGGAAGGAAGCCAGTCCCTACCTTCACTGGATTGTCAGTCAGCTAGGCTTCCCCATATGCATGGGATGGAGTCAAAATTGCGGCTACTGGACTCTTTCCAACTTGGACAGGCTCAAACCCTAGCTGTTTCTAGTATTATACTTTAGCCAGCCGAGCCCACTAATCAGTGGCTGAGGTTAGTGGACAACTGTCTCTTCCTCCACCATTTATGGGAAATGGAGCTTCTAACTCCAGCCAAGGAATAGTTCCTGAGGCAGCTTGCGCCACTGGAGTAGAATGGGTAAAGACTTCTATTGTGTGGCTTGCAGTTTCCCAGAGAGGTTGTGCAGGTCCCCCCAACTTCCTCCCTGCCAGAGGTAGGGCTGAGATTTAGGCTAGACCTGCAATCCCACCTCTGTGGAAAGAAGCCTGTCCCTACCAGCATTGTGATTTTCAATCAGCCCCGCTTCCCCTCAGGCCCTGGGAAGAGTCAAAATGGCGACTACCATCCTCTTTCTGACCTGGACAGGCTCAAAGTTTAGTTGTTCCTAGGATTATATTTTAGCCTGCCGAATTTACTAATCAGTAGCTGAAGTCGGTGCCACACTGTGTCTTCCTACCCCGTTTTTTGGGAAATGGAGCTTCTAACTCCAGCGACAGAATAGCTCCCGAGGCAGCTTGTACCACGGACACCGACCTCCGAGGCATGGAGGGCTCTACTTGCGAATCCTCTCTGCAGATGGGCAGTCTCCTCCTTCCATACTCTTCCATATGTTGCAGGATACTCTTCTGGTCTCCTGGGGTCCCCAAATCTCCAAACAGGTGCTTTACGTAGCTCTAGGTGAGTACTAACTGCCCCATAGCATGAGCTGACTCCAGAGCGCTTTACTGTGCCGCTATCTTGGCTTCTCTCCTTATAATTTATTTTTATTGCTTTTCTGGCCTCACAATTTTCAAATCAAAATGAAAAGATAAGACTTATAAAGATATTGAAACAATTTATGAATGTGTTGTTTTTATATTATTGTTTATATTATAATAAATACTCTATAATGTTAAGTTATTTTACATATCTATTAAAATAACATGATTAGATGTATGTTATTTAATATATTATTATATAAATAATTTATACTATTTTTTAGCTGCCTACTATTACAGAAATTTTTTACATTGATATTTACTTTTACTTGAGCTATTTTAATATGGGAAGGTATGTATAAATTAATTTTAGAGTTTGAATTCACAGAAAGTTTAGGGAATTTTAATAATAGAGCAAATGTTCTAAACCAAGAAACATATGTTCTAGTTCCTTTGCATGACAAAGAATTTTAATTGCTTAATTCAGTCTGATCTCTTCCTCTTTCTCAACTATATTGATTATATTCAATATATAATACCACATTTTCTAACCTCATTTGCAGCTAGATGTTGCCATGTTCCTAAAAGTTAGACAATGAATTAACTGTAGCTATACATATATCATTTTCTTCCTCTTTCCTGCTGCTGTTGGAATGCCAGCTTCCATACTGAATCATAGATCAAGGGCTAGATCTTAATTATGTTAGTGAGGAAAAGAAGCATCCCAGGAACTAAAATCATCATTGAGTTGCCATACCAAATGTAGACTGACTATTTCCAAATTGAGTGTTTGAGAGATACAAACTTTTCTCGTATTTAAGTTCCTGTTATTTGGATTTTTTTTTTTCTGTAATGTGTTGTTGGACATTGTATAGCTACAAATATATTTTGAAAAGTACATTTTAATATCATAAAATTTCAACTTATATAATTTTTAATTGGGGTAGAAGTACTTCCTTTACCTAATTTATAATGTTATAGGGAGAATAAAATAAATGAATAAATACTACATAATTCATAAAATGGAAAACTGTAGTTATATTTATGTTTCTGTTGACAATGTTGAATCTACCTTCTTACATAAACTTTCCAATTCTATTTGCATTGTTTTCTATTATTAATATGTTTAATAGTCTTTTTTATTAAATAACCCGAGTAGTAATATGACCTGAGGGATTAGAGCAAGGGTTCTTAACCAGGGGTTCACAGACTTCCAAGGGGTCCATGAGCTTGAATGAAAATTCAAAAAACTTGTGGGGACATGTTGGTGTGGGTATGATATACTGTGTGGACTTAGTAAGGGGGTCCATGGTTTTCACCTGACTGGCAAAGGGGTCCATGGAAAAAAAAGATTAAGAACTCCTGGATTAGAGGTAATATAATTAATTTATAAAGGTAAGCACGTTTTTTCACTGAGAGGATTCACATATACAAAAAAGTTATAAACATGGGCATGCAAACATATAGGTAATTGCACTGGCATTTAGGAAAGAGAAAAGAATAGGAAAAGTATACTTCATAAGTAGGGACAAGGCTTTTATGAGTGATAATCTAATTTCTTCCTAAATAGGTGAGATAGGCTTTGGAGAAGGTGGTAAGGACCTTTTCAGATCTCTGACCTTGAAAAGAAAAATATCAATTTAAATGTTAGTGACAATTTATTCTCTGGATGAAAAATGAAAAATCAATGTGTAGGTCCATCAGGCTGGAGGTAACAAGGTTAACTTGAGGGTAAAATACTATTTAAAATATTCTCTCTGGAAACCACATAATTTTTGGTAACATGTTAACAAAAGTTTTTCTATGTATTTTTTTGGCTCAGCTACATGAAAACATTTGAAATGTCACTTGTCATACATCAGACATATCCTTCAGCTCTTTCTATAAAGACTTTTCATAGGTACATGTGTACTACCTCTGGGAAGCTTTGGTAAATATTTAAGATCTTGACATTGGAAATCCAATATGGTTTCTTTTCCACAAATACCTGATTCAGATATGTTTCCTTGAGCAAAGCTGTAGAAGATGGAGCCTATGACAGGCATCTTACTTAATGAATAACTGAGGATCCAATCAGAGCAGTCAATGATGTCTGAACCCATCTGCCTGTATTCATTGTATTTCCAGGTGAACCAATGGCACAAAATGAATTGGTACCAGTAAGGAATCAAGAAACATGCTTACCTGCTGAGAAATGCCTGGAGACACTTTTTTACTTCTATACTTCCACCTGGTAAATACGTAAATGTGGCTAATAAAGGGCAAAGTGACTTAAATTGTTTTATAAGTAGTGGGTTGAATTTTAATAGCATCATTAGACCATAGTGTGTGACTTATTGTCACTCTAAAATGTGCTTTATTAAAGAAAGCCAAAGGCTAATAAAAGTGTTAGGTGATGACTTCATCCATAAAAGGTCAGATATAAGATCACAGCAAATCGACTGGTTAATTGTTCTCATTAAGCACACAACTTATTTTAAATTTGTATTATTAATGTGACCTTCACAGGAAAAATGTCCTGAGCCTCTGTACAGCACCTACTCCTTTTTTTTCTTTTTTGGTTTCAATGCTGTACATTATCATGTGAATAAACTAGTGAAACGTGTTTGATATTTAATTCAGGTGTTCTATGGGATAAAATAAATGCAAAAGCTCTGTTTAAAACACTTGCCAAAGTAAACAGTTTACCAAGCCAAAGGTCTACATAAAATGCATTAAATTCTTAAGAGTTGTAGGAATGAGGAAGCAAGGATGAACAGAAAATCATGGTTAGTATAAACCAGAAATTAACAAAGATAGGCTTTTATTCTTTATTGTAGGAAACAAATCCTAAGAACATGAATACAAAGTTTGCTGCATACCTTTAATGGAGTCAATGTGATAAGCTTTGATGTGCAGTGTTAATGAGATTTATTGTCTAAGCACTGTAGCAAAAGGGAATTTTTTGGAATATGTAATTAGGGGTGCAAGGAAATGTAATTTTAAAAACACTATTTTTATTTTTCCTTTTGGAGTAATGAAAATGTTCTAAAATTGACTGAGATGATGGCAGTACAATTTTGTGGTGAATATGAGAGCCACTGAGTATACACTTTGAATGGATTGTACAAAGCATGTGACTGTATAACACCATAAATCTTTTGGTGGAAGATGGACTGAGGTTAACAGAACAAATATGAGAACATTCTCTTATGAACTGTGACAAGTATATAATACTAATACAGGGTGTTAATAATGGGGTGGGTTTGGGGAAAAATACACCAAAAGTAAGATATTGGCTATAGTTAGTGGCAATATTTTGACGATATTCTTTCATAGTTTGTAACAATTGTTTCGCAACAATACAAGGTCTTGGTGGTGGGGTAATGTAATTTATATATATGCTTGTTTTGTAATTTCACAACTTTTACTATACACTTATTCTTTATGTATGTTCATGTATGAATGATAGACTTCAATTTTTAAAAAGTTAGAAAAAAATAAAAAAGAAAAATGCTATTTGAATGATGGCCACTAGATCAAAATTAAATCTTTCTGTCTGCAGAAATTGCTTTCTTTCTCATATTGTTGTTGAGCTGACAGGTTCCAGTGCTGAAACTAGAATATTCTTGTGGAGTTCATCACTTCTTTTCACAGCCCTGATGAGCTGTGAGTTGCACTTGTTGAAAAACCTGTGGGTTCTAATTAAGCTAATTTATCTGAGGAGTTAAGATCTTTCTGACTAATTTACATTGCCCTGACAATTAGGTTAATTGTTCAGAGGGGCTTGGGAATATAGTAGAAAGTAATAGGAAGGGCTAATAATTATTTTTCAAAACTTTAACTCTGTTTGCAGAAGAAACTAGACATTGAATTTTGCCTTTCTTACTAGTACTTTTGCTATCTGATATAAAATGTCAGACATGCTTCAGTAAATTCCTATAGGAGAAAGAATAGGATAACACCAGAGAACAAAGAAAAGCAAATGCCAGACAGGGACACTGAGGTGTTTCATATGAGCCACAGAAAGCAATAAAAGTAACCATGTCACAAAGAAGTTCAATATTGGGCCAGAGATGTAAAACGGTATGTTTGACTGTCATTAAGTATCAGTGAAATAAAAATTTAATGAAATTTATTTGAATATATGGAAAATAATTTTATATAATATATCAAAATGTATCTTACTATTTCTATTTACTTCATCGTCATTTTCTAGAGTCACTTACATTTAAGAATGGGAGCTTAATGGAAAGTCACTTAAATTTAGGTGATCTAATTAATAAATCATTGCTTTAATGCTATAGTCAAAGTAAATAGTAGCATTTCTCTCCACACTTATTTTGTATTCAATGAAGTTTGTGTCACAAAGTTTTTAGAATACTGGACAGCGAATTAGGAAGTCGCAGGGCTTCTATTAATTTTATTTTTAGTAATGTAGATTAAGTCAACTTAAGTCTGTGGTCCTGTTTCCACACCTGCAAATTAAAGAATTAAAGGGATAAAAAATCTGAGATACATTGACTACACATAATGTTCCAGAAAATGAAAAAACATTTTTGAGGTATAATTTTAAAACAATTTTTATGAGGTAAGCCATATTAGTCTTATTATAAATGAGAAAAAACCTACATTCAAAGAAGATAAATAATTTTTCTGAATATTTCAGGACTAACTTTAACTCTGATGGTTAATTTTTTCTATGTATAGAAATGTTATGTTATAAGACCTTTTCTAGTTCAAAATACCTAAATGGAGGTATTTTTAACTATGCTTAATTGTAACTGATCACTGAATATGATTTAAATTTAGTACTGAGCCTGGGATACTTTTAAATTATGTAAAATATCAAATGTAATTTGATGTAAACTATCAAATCCAAGAGATAGGTTATTCTGTATATGGGTGTAACCATTGGGGAATTTGATGTAATTATGAATTCCAAAAATATAATTGGATCATGCCTGTAATCTGATCTGTTAATGTGGGCATGAATGAATTATGATTAGGGCATTGACTGGGCCATGTCAGTCAGTAGGGCATTGAGCCCCACCCCTGGGGAATTGAATATAAAAGGCAAGGCAAAGAACAGAGTTGAAGCAGTCTTTTGAGAAGCAGTCTTTTGAGAAGCAGTCTTTGAGAAGCAGCTTTGATGTTGGAAAGAAGGCCCCAAGAGAAGAGAAGTGAACTGTTCGCCTGATCGCCTACAGCTGACCTTGTGGAGGAAACAGGAGCTAAGCCCGGAGAGAAACACAGCCCCGGGAAGAGAGGAACCCCAGAAGCCTGAACCCTGGCAAACGCCGGCAGCTGTCTTGCTCTAACACGTGACAATGGACTGTGGTGAGAGAAGAAACATAACGCTTTATG